>CAKNXH010051169.1:0-69732 GCA_932178445.1 Andricus quercusramuli | reverse complement strand
AAGGTAGGAATCCGGTAACGTGACCCACTCGTCACATGGCCTTAATAAGTATTGAAATTTGTATGCAAAAAAAAATATGTCAAAAGGCATGTGGTATATTGTTATTTACCAAATGAGACATATCCTTTTCTCCGGATTTGTCTCCATAATAATAAATATTACAGGCGTAATCTTTTTTTTATTTTTCAAAAAAGAAGAGTGGACGAGACGTCCGCTTTCATGTTATTTGCAATTTCCAAAAGTTTCAACGAAAAATATTTATCAATGTGAAGACAACCCTGGAGAAATTGATATGGCTCATATGGTAACGGACTCATGTGTCCGGACTTACAAGGCTATATAAAAATAAAAAAATTAAAACGAAAATTCATTTTCCAAAAATCAGTTGAGGTTTTAGTTTTTGAGTTATTAAATGTTTAAGCTGTACCAACCAGGAGCACGAATAACCAAAAAGAATCTCCAAATTTGAGCAAAATCGGTTAATATTTAGGGGTGCCACAAAGACCATGAAGTTTCCCATTGATTTAACATGGGAAAAAGTCAGCTTTTTGTAAATCTTATATTTAAACGCAAACCATATGTTACAAATAATTACGTGTTTCATTATATCGTTCAGAATTCGTCAGAGAATAAGAATCAATCATAAATTTTGAGGTTGAATAATTTTAAGCCACTCTTATGGGTCCCCATGAAAAAATCCCATTAATGACAAATTTGAATTTTACGTAATATTGCGGTTTATTGACGCTTTTAAAAAGTAAAAAAAAATAATCAATAATCGGTAATTTAAAATACCCAGTCATTTGTTAACTAATATTCAATTGATTAAGCAAATTTAATTTGTTTAATTATTTGAGAGTATTCTTAAAAAGCAAAGTAGATTACACAGATTTTTCAATCTTTCGAAAAATAGCAAAAATAAAATATGTAAACAAAAAAATTGTTTGAACCATTTAAATTTGCTTAAACACTACGATTATTCATAATAAACAAATTCGTACTAAAAAATATGAAAATTTGTCGAAAATTTAGTGAGATAAAATGTTTCTCCTGCTTTTTTTTAGGTAAAATATATAATTCAGCCGTTCTCTAGAAAAACGGCTTAAGTCGATTTAGGTCGTTTCTAAAATTTATGAATTATTACATTGCTGCGCGGCTCTATTATGTGTATGTGAAGTTTCAAGCATTTTAAACCAATGGATAAGCTTACACAGTCGATATAGAAGGCAGTCCGTTGCGACCCGAGCGCGCGCAGTAGTTACGGGCATATTGTATATAAATAATATTTTATAAAAATATTGAAATAAATGTAATTGTAACAATGTATAATGAGTTTCAAATAAAATTATTGCAATACTATCACTTTATCTTACGTTACGCATCTTTTTGAAGACTTTTTATGTCCTTCTCCGTTAAAACGGCTTACGTTTTATTTATTAATACGCTGATAAATATTAATACGTAATGTTTAATTTTTTCTGACCGGTCGCAATTCATTGTTGGATACTATAACTTTTAAGTGAAACATCTAAAGTACGCGAAAATAAAAATAATAACTTATCAAACACTGTACATACTTAAAAATGCAAATATCCAAAAACGACATTTTTCGACTTAAGCCGTTTTTCTAGAGAACGGCTCAATTGATCATTGATTAAATAACTCATAGTCTAGAAAATACGTTCGTTTCGCGAGTTAACTAAAAAAAACAAATATTTAAACAAATGAAAATCGTTTAAAAAATTAAATATTAGTTAATAAATGACTGGGTACTCTTAAATTACCGATGAATGATTTTTTTTCTTTCAATTTTTAAAAAGCGTCAATAAAACGCAACATTACGCAGGGAGAGTTTCCGGTTGTGGGCACAGTTTTGTTTTTTACTCAAAATTTTCGTTTGAGATCATATTATGCGGGGATATAGATCTCATTGGAAAGTTAGAGGCCTTAGCTAACTTTTTGCTGAAGTAAGTACATTGATTCCGTCAACTAGAAAAATGTTACGACCAATTTTGTGAAATCATCATTTTTTGCAAAAAAAAAATCGTAACCGGTTGTGGGCACACTTCGAAAATTCGCTGAAAATAGAGATAGTTAAAGGAAAACGCACCTGATTTTAAAGAACTTTAATGTTTATTAATTTGAAAGACCTTTAGAGGCAAAAATATGCAAAAAAGGTATTTGAATTCGGTAGTTGACTTCTTCGAGGTTGTCATGGCTGAAATGCGTCAACTAAAATAATAACTAAAATACTTTAAAACGTTAACGGAATATGTTATGTCGGCACAAATGATGATATCAGACAGTTTTCAAGTCAAACAGGTGCTTTAAATGAAAAAAATATGCTCACAACCGGTTACATTTAAGTGCCCAAATCGGAATTCACGACCATTATCGGTGCATCAAGAAAATGTGATGTTTCATAACATGTATATAAATCGGTAAGACATCTTAAATCACAACGAAAATACTGTGGAAATATCGATAACACTAACCTGTTTGAGATAATTTACTTTGATTTATCGCAGTTTTTAAACATTGGTAAATTGCAAATGCGCTAATTTTTACTTATTTCTTTGAAAATGATCGCAGCTAATGCACAAATCATCTATTTACGTTGATATCACCTCGAAAACTGCGTGCTACTGTCAGAATACAAGTACGCCACCAGTTAGATCCGGCATATTTGTATTCTGTCAGTTGTTACGCAGAGGTGCCCACAAACGGAGAGTGCCCACAACTGGTGACTCCCCTACAATTCAAATTTTTCACTTATGGGGTTTTCTTTGGGGACCCACAAGAGTGGCTTAAAAGTATTCAACCTCAAAATTTATGATTGATTCTTATTCTCTGACGAATTCTGAACAATATATTGAAACACGGAATTATTTGTAACATATTATCGCGTTTAAATATAAGATTTACAAAAAGCTGACTTTTTCCCATGTTAAATCAATGGGAAACTCCATGGTCTTTGCGGCACCCCTAAATATTAACCGATTTTGCTCAAATTTGGAGATTTTTTTTTGCATTCGAACAAAAGTGGGGGTGGCAGCAGAGAAATTCGAAAAGTGAAAAATAAGGGCCACCCTAGTACGCAATCAAGTCATATTTTGGGCTTCATATGAGTGAATTCCTTAAAGTTCATTTACGAAAAACACAAGCATCCTCTTGTTTTCTTTTTTTTATATTCATTACGTACAGTACATACGCGCCATATGATTTCAAGCATAGTATTGTCAACAATTGTGTATATTTTTTTTGAGGGTAAAGAATTTTTTCTTTACTTGATCTCGCACCATCAGTCATTTTTAAATCTTTTCACTTCTCCAGGGCTAAATTTCAAGTCAAAACTGTTCGAGTTTCAGAAATAGCAATGTTTTCTTGATGTATATTTTATTAATAACTTAGAAAAACAGGATGAAGCTCTCTTGTTTAGATATAATGTTAGAAGCATGTCTATATTGCAACACGTTTAAAGTTCTAATTTCTTCAAATTTTAGAACTTTGTATTTCGAAATTAATTGGAAAATACGAATTTGATCATTCTAAGTATCTGAATTTCCAAACTGAAAATTTCTAAAATTCTAAGCCTTCAAATTTAAATGTTTTGAATTGAAAGTATATTTTTTTGAAAAAGTTTAATAAATACAAATTTTATTAGAAGCAATTTGAAAACAATTAAAAACTTAAAAATCTGAAAATTAGTGTTTAAACTTTTCAACTGAAAGCATACGCATTTTAACCACTTCAGTAGAAAATGTTTAAAAATGAATTTGAATGAAACTGGTTTTGCAGGTTCAAAATCAATGGCTTTTAATTTCAAGAAGAAAAATATTTGAACATGTTTAAATTTAAGTTTTGACATTTGGAAACTTTCAAATTGAAAGCGTAGCTGTTTCAAAGTTTTTAAATTTAAAGAGTACACATATTTAGTATCACAAAATTTTCATATTCAAAAGCTATACAAATTATAATTTGTAAACTTTTTATTTTACAACAATCGAAGTGTAATTCTAGAATTAAAATTGTTTTAAAGATTGAAATCTTTCAATTCTGACAAGTTCGGATTCTAAGAATTGTTAATTTGATAACCTTTAAATGTCAAGTTTATAAACTGGAAAGCTTCTAGATTGAAATTTTTGTTATTCAGAGGCGATCAAATTTTTATATTTTAAACTGGAGGAGAAAATTTTATTTATTTTAGAACTGATAGCACTCCAAGAGTTTAGCCACTAGCAATTTTGATGTGAACCTGAATTCAAGAATTCAAAGAATATAAAGAATTATAAAATTGATCTAAATTTGAGGTACAATCAAAAGAATTGAAAAGATTTACAAACAATTCAAAAAAATTCACAAGAATCAGATTGAATCCCGAAAAAGTAGTGAACCCCTCGTTGCACTCAGGTTTTAAAGTTTTCTATTTTATAAGTTCAAATTGGAAGACTTATAGCTTTCAAGGCGATAAAGCTAGATTTTTGAAACTATCTTCTTCAAATTAAAGGTTTATAAATTTAAAAAAATATATTGAAATTGAAGAAGCTTTGACGCTTTAAAATAGAAAGCAACTGCTTTTATCTGACTGAAAAATTTTCGAACTCTCTTGCAGATTTTTCGTGGAGATTAAGACGTTATCTTTCCGGGAATTTGCAAACATCACCATGTTTTTCATCCAAATCTTGTCGTGAGTTTATGCGTAGAATTGGAATCGAAATGATTTTTTAAAAGAGAAAAATACTGTCACTGGGATGGAAACTGTCTTTGTGTAAATGCATATGCAAGTGTACAAGGTGTAAATGTTCGTATGGGTTGTTTGTGTAGAAATGTTGCCTTCAAGAGAATTTCTCTCTCGAGTATGTGTATATCAAGGGGTAATTATCACAGAATACGTGAGATATTTTGATAAGCTTACGAGATAAGAATCCAAGCTGAGAGTAAGAAGGAAATTTTTATCGGTTTCGTCTTCGTTGCAATATTACAACTACCAAATATCTTAAATCGAATCTTAAAATTGGTTAAGATTAATAAGAATATAGAAAAACAGGGTAATTTAAAAATCAACAATTTTAATATTTCTTTTTTTATAAATAAGACAAGACCTAAATATCAACGTCGAGGAAACCGACTGAATGCAGCCTTTTCGTATCTCTACATCCTTATTTACGCAACGGAGAAGTTTACAAATGAACATTCTGACGAGATCGCGGATTCTCTGATAATCACGTTCGACCTGAAACTTTGATTTCACATCGAGAAGAAATAGAGTTCTCCGGAATATTTTAGAATATTTGAGATAATATATTCCAGGTTTGATATTTTAGCAGAATTTCTTGTAGTTTAGAAATTAAACGAGAATTAAATATCAAGGATCTACAACGAGGGATCGATATGCTGAAAATTTCTCTACATTTCTCCTTTTTTTTAATGATACTCCGCTGGAAAATTCCGCGCTCGTGGCTACGTTAACTTTAAATGCTATAGACAATTTGAATTTTTAACCTATAGGTATTCTATGGAGTAGAAACTGGATCGATCGGGAATAACTTGCCTCAGAATGATGAAATTTAATAGGTTCGAAGTAACGTGCATTTGTGTTTCTCACAGGAGATTCGGAAGTCGTGTTCAAGATGATTATTTGTCTCGTGCGGACGTCGTCCCAATCAATTTCAATATAAATATTAGAATTCAAACAGTGCTCGGCTCGTCAACATTCAAAGAAAATGTGTTACAAGTATTTGTAAGTTATTTTAAAAAAGTTGGTGAGATGAACACGGAGCAAGAGCTGAACGTTGGCGAAATTTCTCAGTTTTTAAATGTGAGCCAAGCTTGAAAATTTTGAAGTTAGGAAATAAAGGCCTGTACATGCTTGAACGCACCTACGTTAGCGTATCTGAATTTTGCGTTTGCACCTGGATAGAAACCATGGGACACAGTGCTTGTGGACACACGGGAGAAACGTAGCTACGCTCTGCGCCGCGCCGATGCGCCCTCAAAAATCCTAAATTGACGCGTGTTTCCTGGTGCGTAGCTGTGTAGCAGTGGTCGAGAAATGAATTTTTGCGGACAAATAGGTTCACAGGATCCATTTCTTAACCAATTGAAGATTTCGTCTTTTTGAATTACTCTGCATTGAATTCCTCACAAACGTGTTGAAGCCAATTTGTACCTATGGTTGTCTTTTTGTTCAACAATACTTTTGCAAATACAGCAGCAGAGTTGTTCATTTCAAGGATATAATTTTTTATCTCTGAATGAATCTCTGAAATAAAGTAATTTCTAGTCAGAACTGATGCAGACAGAATTAAAAATCATAAATATAGTATTACCATTTTGTTCAATCATTACAATTTATTTAAACAAAATCAACCGTACATATATCACTTGGTTCCAGAAATTTTTTTACTTTTTCTCAAACTCGTTGTAATTTACTATTAGAACGATATTAATAAGGAAAAATTATAATAAGTAATAAGCTTATAAAAAACTCATAAAGTTAAAAACAACTTTCTTACCTATTAAGTTTTATGAACAGACCAGTTGACACAGTAAAAAAGTTAACGTTGGAATAAGAATAATTAATTGAAAAATTAATGCTCATGTTCAAAAATTAAAATGTTCGATTATTCAAAGAATTTTGGGTTAAATCATGTATTTAATAATGTCTGTTACAAAAAAAAAGTAATAGCATGATCCGATTCTATGGGGAAAATTAATTAATATGTTATGTAGTATAATTAAATTCCTAAGCCGGTGTTATACGATCCACTTAAGAAATAGGGCTAAGAAAACAATTGTGTACTACATGGACTCTGTCATTTTTCCCTTAGAATTCACTTGTGCTATTACTTTTTTTTTGTAACAGATATGGTTAAATATATTGCCTGAACAAAAACGGTTGAAAACAATCTACGTTATTAACGATCTATATTAATAATGTTTGAAAAAGCTCAAAGTATATAAATGTCTTTGAAGACAATTGTCAATCAATTTTATACGCCTTCTCAGAACCAAGTTTCACTTAAAAGAGCAGGCTCAAGTTTGTACCCTAGAAATTATGTTTTGGGGATGTCTCCTGAGCATTTTTACCGAATATGACAAAAATCGTTAGACCCACTTTTAAAATAACTCGATATTTGTTGTTTTTTGATCAATTTATGTGATTTTTTTCCAAAGGAACAAATAAAATTAAAGTTTTCTCTGATAAAAACTTTAAATTTTGCGTCTAAAAAAAGTTCCCACGTGATTAATATTGATTGACTTTCGCCTCCTTTTTAGATTTTGAAATAGATTTTGACATCAGTTTCGGTTGAATTTCACGTTTTTGTTTCATTTTACGTAATACTTCTAAGAAGCTAAAATAAGGTTAATAAATTTCTGAACTGTACAAAAAAAGAAGAATGTTCTAGCATTAATAGCTCTGAAGTTATGACCTCTGAAAGAGATTTTTCAGTAAAAAAAAAAAAACGTTAAATCTTTTTCTTTTCGAATAATATATTGTCCCCTATACATCCTACATGAAATTTGTATGAAAATTAATTAAAGTAGATTAAATTATTTAAAAAACTGAGACAAAAATTGATTCTAGCTCTTGCAGAATACCAGTTATAGTATCTAATAGCAGGCTTCTTTTTGTGGAACTTTATTAAAGTTCGCATTTTTTACTTAAAACTTATTTTGTATGTATTTTATCACTACTTTTATCACTACTTTTAATTTATTTTCTTTAACGCTCGTGCTTGGAACAGAAAATTATCAGAAGTCAAGGTTTAAAAATCATCATTTAGAGAAAACGTGTGGATCCTTTATGGTTTCTTTATATATTTCTAATGTATTAATACAATAAATGAGTTTTTCCATGGGATTAGTGAATTAGAAATTCATTGGGTGAAGCTGAAACAAAACAGTTACAAGAATTCAATTATTCAACTTGTAAAAAGAATCCCACAAATAGCAGCCTGCTGTAAGAGACTATAACTGGTATTCTGAAAGATCTAAAATCAATTTTTTGTAGCTTTTACGATAATTTAATCTGCTTTATTTCATTTTCATACAAATTTAATGTAGGATGTATAAGGGGCAAGATATTATTCGAAAGAAAAAGATTTAACGTTTTTTTTTATTGAAAAATCTCTCTCAGACGTCATACCTTCAGAACTACTAATGCTAGAACATTCTTCTTTTTTTCAAATTGTTCGGAAATTTATTAAATTTTTTTTTGCTCTTCAGAAGTTTTACGTGAAATAAATCAAAAACGTATAAATTAAACAAAACTGATGTCTTTTATACATTTTTCAAAATCTAAATGAGAGGGGAAAGTCAATCAATATTAAACACGTAGAAACTTTTTTTTTGGACGCAAAATTTAAAGTTTTTATCAGAGGAAACTTTACTTATTATTTATTCCTCTCGAAAAAAATCGCATACATTGATCAAAAAACAACAAAGATAGAGTTATTTTAAAAGGAGTCGTAACGATTTTTGTTTCATATTCGGTAAAAATACTCAGGAGGCACCCCGAAAAACATAATTTCTAGGGTACAAACTGTAGCCTGCTCTTTTATGTGAAACTTGGTTCGAAGGAGGCGCGTTCGGTCAGAAAAATCCATTCAGCTACTAGAAAAACTCATTTCTTGAGAATTTGTTTGTGAAATTTGTTATAAAAGCAGTCCATGTTAACTTATGCTAATTTTTCGTTATAAATTATCACGCTTCTGAAAAATCTCAGCAACTACCGTGAAACAAATAATTTTGTCTATGAGAAAAAAAACACTCTTGAGAATTTGTTTATAAAAATTGTTCATAATAATGAAGTTAAATATTATAAGAATTATTTCTGTTCTATGAGAGCAGATGCAGGAATTCTGGCTAATAGTGAGTTTCTTTCTATAGTTTTTCTTGAGATGAAAATTCACAAAGCTGAAATGGTCAATTTTGTTTAGTTGTATTACATATTATTGCCCTGTAACAAAAATTTACAAATCGCAAACTACATTTCTTTAAAAAAGGTAATGCTAAGCATGTATAAAAAAAAATTTAATCGGTTAAGAAATACAACCTGTGGGTAATTATGAACAGTCAATTCCTATTCCAGATCACTGTACGGCGTTTGTCAAGAGTGGGATTGCTATACGCATTTTGCCGGCGCGCCTCCATTGAGTATAACTTGAAATGCGTTCCAAACTGCGTGTACGTCTGCGTTCACGTTGGCGTTCGACCTACAGGCCTTAAGAATAAAAGAGGAGCATCGACGTTCGCAGGAGAAAAACAAATTTCCAAAAATTCTTATTCGCAACTGGAATCCGAAATCATTCACCACAGCAGACAGACTCTTCGACCTGATACTCTTACAATAAGAACATTCTTTACAATATAATGTTTATTATAACTAGTGGCGCACCGTGAGTGACGTCAAGGTGCACCTATTGGTCGTACGCAATGCTACCTTATTTTGTATTAGAAAAACTTGTTCGTCAACAACGCATCATGTATCTACAGTAAACTCATTCTTTCTTACGAAAAAGTCGACGCAGATCTCAGCATGAAGTTTCTTCTTCCCGCTACTTCTATCCTCGACTTCCTCGCTTCTTATGTCATTTTGGATGCACACTTAAATTCTTAAGTGTGCCTGGAACAAAGATTCGTCTCAAAGACCCATTTTTTCTTAAAGCTAGCTACTGTTTTTGAGTTCCTCGCCACTCTCCGCAGACGAGCTCCTATCATTCAATTCGATTTCCAACTTCACTTTATACCTTAAAAATATTGCGTATTGGCAGCAGTGTTTTCACCTTTCGTGTGTACGTATTTTTGAGACACCGCTTTTCGCTTCAACAAGGAAGAGTTTGAAGCTCTATATAATGTCTCGGCGCTGATGTTTCTCAGAATTCTATTCATTTAGATCCTTGGACATTTCCGGTGATCGCTTTCCTCCGATGGGCGAAGGAAAGTTCTTGTAGAAAAAGAGGGAAGAACTCGTCGATGGACAAGATCCTGTCAGTAGTTTCGGAAAGAAAACTTTGGATTCAAGTTCAAAGGTTCTTAAGTTTCTCACTGAATTTTCTTCCAGGTTCTGCCCAAAGTGCGGATCTCATCAGTCTTCTTGGCAAGGCTTTGTGCTTTAGGGACGAGACCTTTTCTTCCGCGGGTCTCGTCATCTTCAGGGACTTGGGAAAATCCTCTTCCCTTTTCACCTTGAGGCTCTTTCGAAGCTCGAAGGACTAGTTACACTGCTGTTGACTTTCTTGTTCCTTTATTCATCGCTTCAAGTGGGATTCGGAAGAGGATTCTCCTGTCTGATGTCGCTTTTTAGTTTCACAAACTCCTTGGCGACTTCGTCATTGTTTCGCTGGGAGAGAATTCGCAGAATGGTCCAACCCGTCTCATCCATCTGGATTCGCCTACCAAGCGACAACCAGCAAGCACAGGAACCTTGTTCGACAATGTCCTTCAGCTGCATTACTGCCACTCCCACCAGTCTGTCCTCTCGGGCGAAGCAGTAGTCCTTTACGCAGATGTGCAACTCGAGGTAGTCCAGAAGGTTCTGCTCATTTCCGATGATGCTGCGAATAAGAACATTGCATTGGTTAAACTTTTACATGGCCCCCGAAAACCAGAAATCATTTTGATAGCCATACGTTATATGCCCATATGTGTCTACAAAATGGCAGCAAAAGTTGCTGGCAATCTTTGCTTGCCCCTTGTTCGCAATGTGCAAGATTTGTTGATATCTCCCAGTTTCTAGACATTTTTGTTTACGCTTTGCTTGTCATTTCCTTGCTTTAAATTTGCTATAAAAGTGCAGGCAAGTGCACGCAAGTATTCAAAAGACCAAATTGGTGAATATACTATCTCTTTTTCAGGCTTTTTAGTGGGCAACTGGGCATGTATTCTAAGCGGCAAGGTCGGATTAAATTATTCACTTGAGGCGAATTCCGACATGAAATAAATGACCCGATTTGTGTCATACTTACAAGTGGAAGGTTTCGTTGAACTTTGGAGACAGATTATTGCTTTTCGACTTGGTCGCATGCTTTCTCTTCTTGTCTGCTAGATGTGGTCCAATCAGGTTAACTTCAACAAATGGTCTAAACATTCCTCCAGCTAAGGGCCATTTTAGATCATTTGCAGCCACAACTGTAATTTGACATACAATATTGGTAAGAAGGAAGTTTGTTGGTTTTTTGGTTGGATGGTTGGAAGCTTTAAATAATAATATTTTTAATTTCAAATTTAAAGTTTCCAAATTAAAACCATCAAGTTCGAAAGCTTTCAAATTAAAACAAATGACAATTACTAAATTCAAAGGGTGAAAATTAGAATTTTTAAATTGAAACTTGCCTTTGACGCTAACTTTCTGTTCTCCTGTACCAGGGTGCGTGAAAAGATCCACCTGGATGCTAACCTCGCCCACAGAACCTTCTTCCGACCCAGCGGTATCTGAAATAAAAGTATTTTAAAATTTTTTCTAAAAATTACTAGCATTAATTTGCCACTCGTTTCACTCAATTTTCAATCTTAGGTTGGAAAAAATACCATTTTCTAGAATCTAGATCTATAAGCTAAAACTCTAATTATTATTCAACCTACATTTTCTGCTCACTTGTGCCAAAGTAGACTACATGCTCTACTTATGTGGAACAGCTCAAAGGATTATCATTTCTTAACAATTTTTTACCGTTCTCAACAGTGGAATTCAATCCTCTTAAAAAATGACAAGCTTAAAAAAATTCCAATCTTTCAAAACTCCAAGACTGGTGTATTTGTGATGAAAGCATTCACACAATTTTTGGAGAAAAGTATTTTCTGATAAGGTACACATCACCTAATTTTTAAAGAGCATGAAACACACTGGATGCTGAAAACATTTTTTATCGAAATTGCAAATATTGCAGGTGGCAAATTCGTATAGGGCGGATAATATGAAATCCAATGAAACCGTATATTTTCATGTGTCACTATCATAGCGTGTTTTCAAATTGTAAGATAATATATTGCGTGGATCAGCAAGGTTTTTCGGTAGCAGCAGTATAGCAGCAGCAGATATATGTAGCAGCAGCGCCTAGAGTGACAATCGCGTATCGAGACGTCTTTGAAAATCTTATGAAATATATGAAATCACTACAAACAATTTTTATCTTACATTTTTTGAACGGATTTTATATTGCAAATGAAGCAGATGCATAGCACCTTACAGGAATTGGTAACAAATCTAATTACAGATCTCTAGATCTACTGGATCACAATAGGACAAAATTATATAAAGCAGGAATGAAAACTAGATTATTCTGATATATAATACAGAGTGGCTGCTAAAATGTTAGACACAAATTTCCGGGCATTTTCCGATTTTTCCCCGGTTTGTAAAATTTATTCCCCATTATAAAAATGGTTAAAATAAAGCTTTTGAAGGTGAAAACTTTTTGAATTAGAAGCAGTCAAAACTGAACTGCATATTAAAGCAGTCAAAAACTTGAATCATTTATAACTCAGCAATTTTAAGTTCATACGTTCAATAATGTATAATTGTATATGTAGGTAGAGATAATAAAATATCAAATAAGAGGCTTTAATATTCTTCAATTTGAAACTGTCAACCTGGAAAATAGAACAGTTGAAGCTTGAAAAGGTTATAAATTGAATATTTCAAACTCGAAAATGACATAATTTTAAATTGGAAACCTATACATTTTAAGGATGATAAAAATTATAATTATAATTTCAGTTAAGTTCAAGCCTGCACGAAACTAAAAATAGGAATATTAAAAAATTCCAATTTTCCTTGTTTTAGGAAAAAGCACTTTGACGATTACTTGACATTCATTATTAAAATTGATGAATTTTAAAGATTTTTAATAATTATTTTTAATAATTTTAAAATACCTATGACGCATTGTTAACTCAGTTAATTTTATACATGAAATAATTTCAAAATTAAATTTAACTTTTTCAACTTGAAAGATTTTCATATTGAACTCCATAAAAATTCTATAATTTCATGCGTTATCAAGTTATTAGTGAAATTGGAAGTGATTGCAAAGGTTTTTCTACTAAAAACTTTCAAAATTCATATTGGAAAATAATTTTACTGTAATCTCATGGTTTTTCCTGGTCTCATAAAATTCCCGATCCAGCAGCCACCCTGTTAACAGGTCGAAAATTTGCTGGTGTCTCTCTTGAAAGAAAAAAATTCAACTTCAAATGGAATTTTCTATAATTTTGAAAAACTGTAAAGACATCTCGATAAAATGCAACAAACAGTCAACTACTCCCTAGTAGTATCTAAATTCGGAAGAGAGTGGAGCTCGATTCCCATCAGTCCCACTCAAAATTTGTCTGGTACCTTGACGACTTTCCCGACGGAGAGGGGGCTTGCTCTGGCGAAGGGGTTCCTCGAGGCTTTCCATACCCTCGAGTCCCTCTCCATCATCACCCCTTTCACTGCTCATCGAGCGCTGACGTTGATTCATTGTTGTCGCATCGTTCAGAGGCACTGACAATTTACATGATGTTGTTGTAAATTTGCTATGAACCGTGTTTTTAGTTTTTGCGAAATTACCAGAAATATTTTTTAAAAGTGTATTTGATTAACTGTTAAATGTAGTTTGTTTGGCTGTATCAAATGTATTTGTTATTTGTAATGTAGTTGTGACAAGTGTATCAAGTCCTCATTAATGTGATAAATTCTGATTTAATGTAACGCATTCTCTGATAGATATGTTTAAAAAGGGTCAGATTTTGAAACCTTGATAGGTGATCACTAGACTATAATTTCTATTATCATTCTCATCTCTGCTAGGTCAGTGAGGAAATCTAGATCAAACCTTGTGCCCTTTCAATATTAATGACAATTTTTGAAAAATTAAAGATACTTACCCTGGCTGATTTGAGAAGTGACAAAAGTTTTTATTAGTGTGTCCGTCGTCTGGGTGTAAAGGCTCAAAGCGTATCGAAGACTCTGTAACTCTGCCGACTTCTCCAGGAAGGTCTTCTTTAGCCCATTTCCTCCTGCATGGAAGTATTGCTTGATGGTATCGAGAGCACATTCCAAAACTGCACATTGCTTTGGCGAAAGGTTCTTTTCGACCTCCTTCGAGATGTCCTATAAAATCACAGATTAAACAAATTATTTTAAAGAAACGAGTATCTAAATCTCAAATCAATAAGGACTTGAATCCTAGATACCAACCATCACACCGCTAAGTGCGCCTTTCACGTCTGGTTTTCCTGCCATGTGGTTCTTGAATATCCTCGACATGTCTTCGATCTTTGCATTCGCAGCTAAATTCTTCGCGTTGTCTGTCAGATTCTTGAGCATCATCTGTTGAATAAGTCGATATATAATTAAGAAGTCTTTAGAAAAATGACCTTAAAACTACTTACACTTTTATCAGTCATTGGCGGTAGTACAACAGTCTTCTCAAGAATCCTCATTACAATTTTCCACAATTCCTTGAGCAGTCTTTTCAGCACCGTCTTTTCGCAAGACTGGGCATAAAGTGATAAACTTCCATCAAGAAGATCCATCAGTGGTCTGAGGACTTCATCAGCTTCCACAGAAACATTCATTCTCGGAGCTGGTTGATTTATTTGCCCACCTCCCTTTATCGCCACGAGCAAGTCTCCAAGTTCTCGGACGGAAACTGTTATCCTAGGTTCAAGGCTCCTAGCGAATAGCATCGCCAGGTCATCCAAGGCTCCGTTTAGTTGTTGTTGCAATTCCTTTAAGATGTCCGCTGCATCCTGTTCCAGCTTTTCTCCACCCATTGATTCAAACATCTTCTCAAGTTGGACTCTCAGCTGCTGAATGTTGTTCATCAAAATACAGGCCTAGAATTGAAATAGGAATTTAGAAACCTTGAACAATCTTTGATTGTAACACTATGTTTGAAGAACTGGGAGAAGTTGCTTACGATGCGCTCGTCTTTAAGATGACTCGGAAATTCTTGCTTCACTATCGTTGCATAAGCTTCTAGGACCTTCACAATCGTTTTCGCGAACCTCTTCATGTACCTCTTCCAGATTTCGGGATCAGGACATTCTAGTTTTGAAACTACATCGAAGCACTGAGTTAATTGGGTGAAGACATCAACTACAGAGACACTGAAGAGGGCGTGTTCACTGCTTCTTTGGAACTGTGATGATAAAATGAGAATATTAGATAATGAAAAGATACAATTCTTCAAGTTATGTCAAATCAATCCTAAAAAATTAATCATCCTACCCCATCCTTTTTATCTCTGCTGAATGCTCCATGCAGGTACTCCAGAGAGACATCATCGTTCTCGTTCAACCACTGCATAACGAAAGGTTCGAACCAAGCTGGATATTCAGGAACAGCGCCTTTGTAAGGTGGCACATCATGAACGTAGTTCGTATAAAGCCACTTGACTTTGAAATGCAGATTCATGTAGGCTGATGATTTGCAGAGTCTATGCTGCTCGTGTTCATCCAGGGCATACTTCATGTCCACTGCAAATAAAGACCAGACTGTTGCAGCAGATAATTGTCCGATATTAAGTTCCTGAGGAAATTGGTTTAGCACTGGTGCATAACTGGTCCTGTCTTCTTCGATTACAGAGACTATCAATGCTATCAATTTGTGCCAGAAATCCAGAGATTCCAGGCCAGGTTCTCGATCCTCTGGATCCCTTTTCGCTTCACTGGGATCCACCTGGAATTCTCTGTTGTAGAGTTCGTAGCAATTTTGGAAGAGGAATTGATAGGTTGATCGAAGACAGGCTTTAACACAGTCTTTTACTACTGTACTGGCTCTAGGAGGACTTGTTAGTTCTTGGACTTTCATCCTGAAGAAAGTTATACTGGTTAGAAGGTCTACTGTGCTTTTTAAGTCCATCAGTTTCTCCTGACTAGAGGCTGGGAAGTTGTTTCGATACATGGAGAGGTCTATCCTTAAAGAGTTGTGCAGCTGGTCCAGCAGCTTAACGAATTTCTCTTTCTGCAAGGTGAAATACATTTTTTCAGGCAAATCAAATTTTTTATTAAATGTTATAATCTCTGCTGTTAACCTTATGGGAGAGGTATTTTTTTTGTTGAAGGATTACACAGGCACATAAAAAATAAAAGTGTTGAGTGCGTGAATTAGACCACCATTCTTACGAGTATATATTTTTGGGGTCACTGAATCCGAATCTGATGTTAGATTTGGTCCATGACGTCAGGTTTTTGAGAAAAGTAGCCTTTTCAGACAATTTCTAGTGCGGCTCAAATTAAAGATTGAACCTTATATTTCAAGTTGATTATAATGACAAAATTATTTCATTCCCCTGTCTTGAGCGGTAACAGGTTATTTCTGCGCGCGCGCTCGCTCACAACGTCGCCCGGGTGGTCAGCGCTCAAGATAGGCGATGGAAATAATTTTTTCAGTATAACAAACTCAAAATACAAGATTCAATTTTTTATTTGAGTCGCACTAAAAGTTTCTAGAACAACAGGTTGGCACTCTATCCTGTTTTTAAAAAATGGCCAAATGGGCTAATTTTCTCAAAAACCTGAAGTGATTCATATTCAGCGATCCCAAAACCTCATATAGGTATAATGGTCTAGTTCACCGCACATAACACTTTTTTTTGTTTGTGTTCTTGTGTTATCTTTCAGGTAAAAGTATGAAAATTCTAATGTCCTCATATAACCATTCAGGACAGGTCTTGATTATAAACTAAACACTTCGTTTTTAGTGTTGAGGAACGAAGAATCACCATAGGATCAACGACAAATTTGTGGTGCTTGGTTACCAAATTTCATGGTAGTTTTAATATTTTATTTCCTATTTCAATTATTTTCAGTGTTGAATTCTATATAATTCGGAATGATTTTAAGGTGGATATGGATCAAATTTCGAATGTTTTAACATGAGAGACTGATACATTCTTAGCCGCCTTAAATTTTACTTTCAGGTACAGAAGATTTAAAATGCTTTTCTATGTACAAAAAAAAAGGAATAAAAAGAGTTCGACATGCATTACTTTTCTACTTTTGATTCTGTAACGTCATTTCATTGACCTTTACATTCTGGCAATAATTGGTGACTTTGAAAATTTTAATTCCTTAAAAACTTAAGATTGCTAGTAACTTGAAAACCAATTCTGCGTTAAAAAATGTAAGTATTATGATTTTTACATTTACAATTGAATTTTCAAACTATTATCGTAAAATGACCACACAGAAAAAACTGGGGTTTCTATTAGAACCAATTTTTGGTTCTAAAGGAGCTGCAACAAAAAGGAACCTCTCTTGCTGAAAAGGAACCCAAAATGATAAATGGTTTCTAAATGAACCCAAGTGTGGATTCAAATGGTTCTAATAGAGCCTTTTTCCGAATTCTGCCTTGACTCACTTCAAAGATTGCACAAGTTAATGATGCACATTTTGCTTTATAATTTGAATTAAATAATATTGCACTGGAAAAAATTTAATGAAGAAACTAAAATCAGAAACATTAGTTATTCTTGAAAGGAAGATATCGCACATGAAATGTGACAGTTTTTAAGGTTATGTTGCAAATCAGAAGTTTTCCACTGCGCAAGCACAAGAAGCGCGGGACTATTCAAAATGATATAATATAAACTTGCAGTATTAGGTTAATATCAGATTTTTTTCAAGAAGCTAGGTATTTCTATAATTATATTCAATTTGTTTTAAATAAGAATAAAAAACTGTTGGTAACATTTATCTGTGTGTCTATTCAAATATTTATTGATTTCAAATCGGCCCGCGCTTCTCGGCACATGCGCAGTTGAAAACGTTGGCAACCGCCGATGGCCATCTATCGGATATAAACAAACTAAAAAGGAACCCTTAATAAGAGTTCCTTTAGAGCCTAAGTTCTGAATGATCCCAAGTTTCACTTGAGCCGCAACATTACTGATCCCTTAGTTTTTTCTGTGCACACTTAAATATAACCTTTAATTGCAGTTTGACTGTGGCCGAAAATTTAAATTTTCAGTAGTGCTTTTTTATTTTAAAAGTTTAAAAAAGTTACTTTTTAAATCACCACTATTTTTAGTCTTATAAAATAATTGTACGATTTCAATCTTTTCGAGTTAGAAGCTTCTAAATTCCGCAAAATTAAAATACAGTGAATTATTATTTTTTTTTTTAAATAATACCGAATGAATATCAAGAAGTCGAGATCGAATCTTAAATGCATCTAAAACTCACAGATTTTTCTGAAATACAAGTAATTCAAAATCCCCATCAGCTGAATATTTCTGTCCACGTTCACAGTATTATTTTTAAACAGACTTTAAAGGCTATATTGGTATATATTACTCGTCCACGTACGAGAAAGAGATGTTAGATTGGTGGAAGTGGATGAAGAGTCGCGACGTGTGTTATCTCAATGCAAACTTTACGAGGTATATACTCATGGTTGATCCAGCACGTATTTTTGCTTATGCCAAACCGTTTCGCTATAGTGAAAGCAGATGAACTAAGATAGGGAATAAAGTGGATAATTCTGAGAAATGAAGGACCTGCTTCCCTTTTCTCAAAAACAATGGCATGAAACTTTGTAGAGGGTGATATTTTAGTTCCCAAATCTGGGGGAAATTTTCAAATCAAGTTGATAGGCAAAATATCGTTTAACGTAATCAATAAGGATTACTTTTTTCACTCGGGTTCAGTGCAGGTATAGACGTTTTTGAAATAATATTATAAAATATAAATAATCATTTCCAAAATCACAACAAAAAGGGATCCTTTCTTGTGCAAAATTAATATAAAAACAAGTAAACACTCGCATTACTTTTCCTCTCCACGACTCCAGAAAATTTGATTTCATGGTAGATGTTTTTGGAAATTTGACGTCACATAGGGATTAATTCACAGCATTAATTTGGATATTTTACGGGATACGGCGCAGGCTTTTAAACGCTTAACGTATAAACAAGGGAACCTCAAAATTGTTTTTTTTTTTATTATCCGACGATAAACATTCGGAGAAGAAAGTTTTTTCATTAAAAAGAACTGTTAAAAATATTCATATTTACGTAATGTTTTAAACATTTTACCAGAGAATTGAATAAATAAATATTTCAATAAATAAAAGGTAGAACAAATATTTAAAATTTTACAGAATGTGTATATATTATTTATCATATATTACTATTTATGTACTAATACTTTTGTTTAACTGCAGTAATTATGTTCTTTGGATAGCGAATCTGAAAATGTTGATCGTTTTTTTTTCTATCTCCAACAGTTCACTAGATACTTGTAGAAAATGACAGTTTCAATTTTTTTATGGATATATGCCCGTAGTTCTCGAGACTGATAGGTTCCGAATTTAAAATTAGCAAATCCTTCATTATAAAATTGCAAGTTTTATTAGTTGCAAAATTTTAATCCTTAGCAGATATCAACTGTTTGTTCCCAGTCTAGAACCTGGTTCCTGGAAATGGCAGGTACTGCCGGCGCGGTCCATAGTTTATAGAGGTCGAAGTATAATGAACAATATTTAAAAATGAAAAAATTTGTAATTTTGACATTGGCAAATGTTAAAACCATGAATTGGTATTATAAATTTCTTTAGAAAAAATTCGGTATATTTATCAAGACTTACTCTTCTCGTCTTAAGACAAGCCCAACTCGACTTATCTTCAAAATCTGTCGTAAACCTTAGCCATATAAACTCAAGATTTACATGTCCGACTTCTAAGTCACGGTTCTGGCCGCCAGCGAGGCATAGCCATCTTGAAGACGAACGCAAGACAAAATATTTTTACTCGGGTATCACTTTAGGTCCTTTATAATAGGAATTTAGGTAATCATATACTAATTTAATTCATACGGGTGTAGCTGATGAAGAAATTGATAACGGAACTCATAATAACGCAGGAATTTACGTTACACACAGAGAGTATTTATGCTCTCAGAGTTTGTCTATATCTACAAAGAGAAAAATGGAGGGTCAAAGTTACATAGTCAAAATTTAGAGTCAGTCAGATCTTCTGGATGGTTACAACGGCCTTTCATAATTTACTTGACATAACAGAGATTCTCATTGTATGCGTGGAGAGTGAAGAGCACAAGAGAGAACATGTTGGAAAGTGGGTTAAGTTCTTCCTTTCGGATTTTCAACGTCAAATTTGATACTTCTAAGGGATTAAGATAAAAGGCAACACTCAATGATCAGCAATCAATTTGTTGGTACCGTGAAGTTTTTGACTGAAGATGTGCTTATAATTTCATAATTCATTGGTGATACAGAAATAAGTGTAACGAGTTGTGTGATACGCATTTATGTCAGTTTCTGAATTTACTCCAGTGTTTAAAATCTTACAATTCAGTGCACGACGCACTGAATCTCATCAACCTCGCTCTCGACAAATGATGAAAAATTCTTTCAGATTTTATGAATTTTATGTGAATTTTTAAGTGTTGCAGGTTCCACTTAATTTTATAATTTCCAGTCTTATAATAGAGAGACTAGAATCTCAAATATATGTTTAACGTTGATAGAAGAAGGGATATGTGATAAACAAGTCGACCATCTAGGATCGTCAGGTCGACTATCTGAGATGATCCAGTCGACCATCAAAGATAATCAAATCAATCATCTATGATGCTCAGGTCGACCCTCTGAGATAATCGAGTCGACCATCCGAAATGATCAAGTCGAATCTTTTAGATCATCGATTTGAACCTCTTATCTTAATCTTTTAGAGATAGTCGCTTTGACCATATAGAAGGTTGTCCTATAGTTGACCCTCAAATATAGACAGTCTGAACATCTGAATGTTCAGACTGACATTTAAATTTTCTCCGTGTGTATCTAACAATCTGTGGAGTAAACGGCTTTGACTTTTATAGGGTCCAGGTTCAGAGTTGATTTTTATCTACATGGAGCAGAATAGTACATTTCGTGACTAGTGTGGACTGACGGCCTTTTTGAAACGAGCGCCATTTTTTTGTAAAGAGTCGTAGGTGAGGGCGTCTACGGCCTACGGCGTCCTCACCTACGACTCGTTACAGAAACATTGTGCTCGTTTCAAAAAGAAAAGCCATGAGTCCACAGAAGTCACGAACGATACTTTTCAGAACAAAATCATAAATGGCGTGATTTCATTAACTCCATAGAAAAATGCAAAATCTCGTTTTGAGTCGGTGAAGGTACGCACGAGCTCTACTGCATTTTTGTTCTAATGAGCGTGCATGAGACAACAAAATATAATGTGTGAGGCGATAGGAACACGCTATACTCTTCGTTAGAAACATCGACTCACCAATCCGCTAGGAATTCTCTTTCTATATTTGTCAACCACGGTCTCTCTCTAGCGTTCCGAAAATACACGGAGCACGCACAAATAAAGCTCTTTTTTTAACTCTACGTCACGCCGTGCTTACTGAACCCTATTTTCTAACTCATCCAACGCACCGCCAGACACCACTCAAAACTACATTATTATTATGTTAACTACATAAATTTAATTTTTACTTTTTTGTTGAATTTAATGGACCATAGCTTGATTCTAACTTTTTACCATTTATTTTAAATTCATATAGAGTTTCGCATATATGTTAAAAGTGACAAATTTTAAAACAAATTGAAAGAAGTAATTAAAGAATCGTACAGAATTATAGTTTATATTTCCATAGATGTAAATAAATCATGAAACAGTCTAAATAGTTATTAATAAGAGATGCTGAATTAAATGTATATGTACATTCCAACTTTTTCTAACAAAAATTGAATGAGCACATATATGGGACAGAATACGTCAAGTGTTCCCACCTGAATTTTTCACTTTTTCACGCGTTTCTTGACCTTCGCGTGAGTGTAATTTCTTTTAGAATACTCTAATTGGACTTTCATCATAGTGTTTTGGAAAGCTATTTTTCATATACTTTAAGACTGTAATAACGATATATATTTATTTTTTTAAATTGTGTATTTTTTCTTTGAAGAACAAAATTGACCTTGATTTTTTGAAAAAAACCATATACATTTTTTTTCAAGATCAATTTTTTTTCAAATATTTTTTTTCAAAAAATTAATTTCAACTTCGATTTTCATAGTATATATAGTTATTATAGTCTTAAAGTATATAAAAAAGTTGTCTAAAACACTATAATAAAAGTCCAATCGGGTCATCCTAAAAGAAGTTACACTAACGTGTATGTGAAGAAAGGCGTGTGAAAAAGTGAAAACTTCAGGACCCTGTATGTTGATAACGGGTTGATAAATAAACATATCGTTTGGTAAATTAATATAGGTCTACTAGAACTATGATTCAGCCAAGTTCCAACCCGATCATAAAAAATTAATTTTAGGTGGGAACACTCTGCGTATTTGTCCCATATGCGCATGCACTAATAATGAATTACAGTTTATGTAAAGCATTGATGTTTTCAAATGTTATAGATTACTGAAGAAACGTTTTGTT
The DNA here is from genome assembly GCA_932178445.1 of Andricus quercusramuli. Lineage (NCBI taxonomy): Eukaryota > Metazoa > Arthropoda > Insecta > Hymenoptera > Cynipidae > Andricus > Andricus quercusramuli. The sequence goes on along the minus strand of CAKNXH010051169.1, from coordinate 47,329 downwards.
TTAAAGTAATATACTCCGTATGAAAACTTGTTCTAAGGATGTTTCTTTTAATTATTTGAAGATAAAATAACACATTTATGTTTTTAATTAAAAAATTAAAACGGCCATGATATTTAGATGTTTTAAATCTTGTTCTAATTGAACAAGATCTCTTATTTCCATAAGAGAAGGAACCCTTTTGTCGGCATTGAGTTGCATGTAGGATCAAATAAATAGCCGGATAAATTTCCGAAATTTTAAGTCCAGAACGCACCCGTAAGTTAAAAAACGAGTATCCGGAGCACTTTTGAAAACCAACTTTTCGAGAAAAACGCACCTGAATTTGGCCATTGCCATAAAAGCGTGTTAAAATTGTAGCTAAAACATAAAAATTGCCCACTTTCGGGACATAAATATAATGCAAGCAGACAGAGCATAGATAAAGGTATGATGTCCCTAAGAATACCCGTTGCGGGAAATGTGCGAGCAGACTAGTTTTTTAACGCTGGCAAGATTACCGGCAAAGATCCCGCTAGGAGCCTGTGTGGAATTCTCTTGCAGAGCATTCTCACTGTAGATCCCACCGGGATCTCCGTAAAGATTTCCCGCCAAGAAATTCGGCAGCAGATAATATATATATATATATATATATATATATATATATATATATATATATTATCCTGCTTCATCTCACACTGTGTTTGCTGGGAACGTACCTGATTTTCTCTAAAACTACATACGATTGCAAATGATTAATAAAGAAGAGAGAGAGCGAGAAAAAATTTGACATTTTGTAGCATTTTTGGAGCAGCATTAGAAGTGCACGAATTGAAAGAAGGTAGGTCTATAAAAATAAACAATAAGAACAAGGAATTCTGTAACGTTTTTGAAGCGAAATTCCCGAGTTAAATGGAGAGTTTATTCTGGGCAAATTATTAAAAAATTGCTCTGTGTTGTAAGGCTGACAACGTTTACGTGGCAGTCTGTCGGATGGAACATATTTCGATCTCAGCATAAATGTAACGTATAACGATGAAGATGGAATTGATAGGGCTGAACTGTACTTCGGGATGTTTGAGAGGGTGAGAGATATTGTGCAACGAGCCTGAACCATATGGGATTCAAATAATAGATGGTCCTGGTTTTCAGGAAATTGCAGGAGCATTTCTCAGCTTCTCTAGTCTCTCGCTTTGCTCAGACCAACGCTATCTAAACTCCGACCCAGTGCCCCACTCACCCCGAAGTTACTGGCGGCGAATCTGTCACTGGCTGAGACGGCAGAACTTGCTGTCGTATGAGCGTAGTAGGCATTAATGTTTGCCAAGAGAGTCGACATCACCGCTGGAACTCCTGGACAAAGATACTTCGTCGACAAACAGTGAAAGTGCCTGGAAAAAATTGAATTTTATAATCACGCTAATTTTTTCGAAATTCAATCATCGAGTTTTAAACACGTTTAAACGCTACCCTTCAATCTTTTTCCTTTTGGTGAAGACATTATTTCTTACTTTTTACTTTACTGATCATTACATATTAATGCATACTAATTATTAATCATGAATAATACTACATTAATTATAATTTATATTATTATTATTAATATTGTTACTAATTTCCTTGGGTTTTAAAATTACTTTTTGAATCTTTTTTTTTCAAGAAAAGAAAATTTGGTGTCAATCAAAGATTTTCGTTTGTGGAATTTAATAAATAAATAAAATAGTACTTGGTTCTTCCTACGATAAGAAAAGGAGTCTGACCGCAGACCGGCTCGTGTCACTGTTGCGTACGGGAGACCCGCCCGCCAGTGGTATGATTCTGTTCTAGTCAGGCACCGGTCACTTTCCAGTTTCCACTGTCTGCGCTTGGGGTACCGCAGTGTGTGCAAACTCGGGTTGGGACTGATTTTTTTATGTAACTAACACATTCGGATATGTCTTTGTGAAACAAGTCAAGAAAATTGAAATAATTCGGAAACAGGTGTACAACTGAATTCAGTGGCGATTAACTCCTCGGTAAGAAATCATTTATTCACCAAAATGAAGGAAATAGAGAAGTAGCGTTTTAAGTATTCAAAACTTTTTATTCTCAATGCGCTACCTAATAATTATAGGCTTATTTTCAGAAATTCAATGACTGATGTGCATGCCAAGATTGCAGAGAACTTATAAAAGAAAAAACACTTTTTCAACAAATGAAATGAAGAAATATAGTTTTTTGAAAGTACTTACGTCATTGCTTGGTAGATGCTTTCAATTCCGTATCGCATGGCAAATTCGTCAACGAGTTCTTCACCAGGAGGATCAAAATAAACCTTCCAAGCGTCGTCGCCCCTGGCTTGAGGTAAAGTCACCATTCCGCTGTTTCCCTCGCAAAGGCTGTGGAAGAGGTTTTCGTGAAGGCACGTGTATTGGACATGGTAAGGTGCCACTTTTTCTTCTCCCTTGATTTCAACACTGATATGAAGCCTAATTGCTCCAGAGACTGCACTCTTGTCTGTTCGCTTCTCCAGGTTGTACCAGACGTCCATCTCACCACTGAGAGTTCGAACCTCGATAATGGTTTGACCCAGGAAGTCATCACTCTCCCTCGTCAACTTCTGCCTCAATTTGGACTTTAAGTCGTTATCTTCATCCCACACACGGACTTTTATTCGGTCCGATGAGTTGTGGCACTCGCTGAAATTTGAAATTTTGGTATTACCTGTTGTAGTTTATTGCAAGAATTAAAAATAAATCTTACAAGTAAAACTTCTCGTTCCAGACTGGATTCAACTCCTGTGGCATCGTTTTCGTTCGTTTCTTCACTTTTCCTACTTGAACTGTGACATATGGATCGGAAGTTCCACTCTTGTCCTTGGCAATTAGTCCTTGAGCGCAGATCACTGTGAAATTCATATTTAACCAATCAGATATTTTTCTTTTAACTTCAAATATGCCTAGAAAATTCTGTGAAATACCAGGCATAGAATAAGGTCAATGTAGATTAAAGAATATCCACTAATTTGCACTATTTATACATTCATTTTGAAAATTTAAATCGGACATAATTGAAACACAAAATTGTCGAAATAACAAATTTTAGAAGAAATGTTTCGAAACTAATTCCACTATGAACTTGTGCATATGTAGTTCTCACATGTTGAGAGATTTATTGAAAAATTATTATAAATACAGATACTAATAAAAAAATTTATTTTAGTTTTAATTTTTAACTGGAATTAACTCTATTAAGAAAAAAGACAATTTATTTCAATTAGTGAATTCAAATCACGGACCATGAAAGATTAAAATTTTCTTCATTGAATATTGGAAAAAAAATCAAATTGTCAAACCGAATGACCTGTATCCCAAATTTATAAATGTTTGGTCCGACATGAGAGGAATTGCGAGTTTAGAAACTCTGATAGATTTGGACACACAACGTAGTAATAAAACTTTATCCTGGTTCTTTTGAATGCTGTGTGGTCATCTATTCTGACGCAGCCACAATGCTGCTTTCAGATTTACATTCGAATTGCAATGCAATATTTTGAGTTATCGAATACTCGTATTTACGAGCTGGTTACAGATTGTGTATATGTCTACAAATCTACATTAGTCCCAGTTTCTGCCTGTTTGAGATTAATAGTTTCGAACTGTGACGTTGCTCTAAGTTTCATTTTCTTCGATCGAGATTTGGGAAATTGTGTTAGATTCAAATAACTAGATTACGATTTTACTGTACCGGAAATTTTTCAATTTAGAAACGTGAAAGAATATACTTTACTATCTACATCTATTTCCATTCTATAACTATTTACTGCAAGGTTTGAAAATAAAGAATTTAAATTCCATCAAATTTAGAGTTAGATTTAGATAAAAAATGACATTGGCTTCATAAATGATATTCATTCATTGCGCAGTTAAAATATTGAATATAGGGGAATAACCAAGTTATTCTCCATACAAATTTCTTATTAGAAAAATTCGAAAATTTTTCAAAATACATTTGTCTACTTTTTGATACACAAAAGTATTTTTTAATCAAATTATTGGGCACTTCGTTATTTCCATATGCTACTGTATAAATTTCAAGAGAATTCAATTGAATTCAATAAAGCTAATTTCCTTAAGATATCAGACACCTGATTTATTTCTAATGTTTATTTTGTTTTAAATATACCATTTATAATTAAATTTGAACAACTATAATAAAAATTTAATTGTAAACAATTTTCTATGATTGTTATTTACATAAATAAAAACACAAGAGTTGAAATTACCAAAAAATATAGTTTTGTAATAGAATGTTACATCGGCACACAAATTCCCCAAAAACGATTTAGCTTGCTGAAATTGAATGGGGAACTTAGTCCCTGTGAAAAATGGAAATTGGCATTGTTTTTGCCGGCAATCCCGAAATCCACTGAATTTGGACGTAGATCTCTGATACAACGCCACAGTTTTTGATAACGAATATATATATACCAACACCAACATCAACACGTTTATTGATGCAGCAGCCTTTTTAAAGCGTCCACATAAGCTCGGCGTGCTCGTGTAGATGTGTTACACATAGACACTACATTATTATACATATTTTATATAACATATATAGTACAAAAAATATCAATACCGTGAACCGGGGTAAGGCTGGTATAACTGGGGTCATGCTGATAGCTTTAGAAGGTCATTTTTGTGATCATACATATTATTATTTTTTTTTAATTCAAACCAAAGGGGGAATTTTTTGACAATAAAAAAATTATACATAGATGCTAGCTTTTATTGTGAACCTGCTAATTTTGAGTTTTTAGTAGTGTCGTGAAGCACGTAACATTTTCTTGAAACTTGATCTTGTTCGATTTACTTATCTTTGATTTCCCTGAGAGTTCTACTGGGATACAATATATTAAGTCTGTTATGACATGCTTGGGAAATATTTAAGCAGATTGGAGCAGTATTAACAATTGAAAGATGATTTATGGACTTTACTAACAAAGACTCTGAGTTGCACTTATGAGTTTCAAAAGCCACAAAATGACGATACATATTATGTTAAAAAATGTCACCTGAAGAGTCAGGAATATTTTAAAGTTTGAAAACTACCTTTCGAAAGAGTTGAAGAGTAATATTTTGCTTCATTCCCATTTACATCTGCCATTATTTAAAGATTTTATTTTTATATTACCATTGAGGAAATAATCAAATGCAAACGTAAAAAATCAGTTCGTGAAGCGGGCTGCAAGCGCCCCTAGTTAAGGATAGCAGCAATCACACCAGTCGAGAAACTGCATTCTCCGTTTGACAAGTATACTTCTTTCACAACAAGCCTGCTGAAACTTCGATTTTCATTCAGGCATTTTCAATGTTGACGACTGATCAGTTGGATAGCTGCGGGCTAACAGAAGTGAAAAAGCCTTTGACATGCATGTAACAAAAAATTTTGAGCCAATTATGTAGTCAAAAACGGATCTAGGTTGTGTATTATTCTAATTTTTAAGAATAGTTTTTAAAAGAAGAAACCGAAGTAAAAAGGGCGTTTTAAATTCCTTGAAATACAAATATAATATGAATCGTTGAAAAGGGATCTTAGCAGGAAATTCAGTTGGATTTCTTTTTCTCATTATAAAATGTTTTTGTCACATTTAGATGAAAATATACCAGAAAATTCAGTAAACACGATACGTCTTAAAGATGTTTTTCCCTATCAAGTTGAAGAAGATTAGGGTATATAAGTAATTGAAGAAGACAATTTTTGCACCAGCCTTACCCCGCTTTACGTTTATGAATACTTAGCATATAATAATCTATAATATGCGTACTGTGGCACGAATGTATAATATGAATAAAAAATGATGTTTCAAAATGAAAACGGATAAATAGACGGATAGACACTCATGCCCATGCTACAAACTCTTTTTATTTGGACCTCAGATGCGAGAACCTCCCTGGTCTCGAGGCACTCTTTTATCTGATTCCTAATCGCTTCCATTAGAGGTAAAATTTGATCGTTATTGTTATCGTGATAACGACTCGATCGTGTTTGCGATAAGGTGTACAGTACGTATATTGCGGATAGTGATACGATCTTGTGTTCGTGGGCATGTGCGTGGAATCGATGCTCGCCCGATGCCGCCCGATGCCTCCATCGATTTTGTACGCCTCGTCGTGTATTCTTTCGTAATTGACATGCTGTCTCTCGCGCAAGACAAATCGATTCTTTGTTTGGTTACTTATCGAAAGTCCGATTAAAAACTGTGTTGTTCAGAGCATCCAGGAGATCCCCTCCGATCATCTCATTAGCAACAAAGTTACTCGAAAAATTTATAGATCCTCAACACTATCCCCTTCAATTTTTCATTTTATTTGTCCAGTGATTATAGAGCTTCATAAAAAACACTTTAAAGCTGTACAATTTTCTGATATGAAATGTCGAATGAAAATAATTAAAAAATTAGGAATAAGATCAAAAATTCATCCAAAATTGTTCTGCAATATTGAGCTTTCGATTAATGTTCCCCGCAATGTGGAAAAAACGTATCCGAATTATGAATCCAAGTTTGAAAAAAACAGGTTATTTTGTTTGGTCAATACGTGCTCGTGGATATTAAGGTTGCACGTGCATCTCGACGGTGTTTATAAAGAACAAAGCGTATCTGGAATTTCATGAAAATATTACAGCTGACTCTTCTACCGAATTATACCTAGCTATTTTAATTTGAGTTCACTGAATCAAAAGATTTCATTACTAGAGCGCAAGCGCAAGTGGCGCCAACTATTATTTCCAACCATCTTTTCCCCTTACCTTCTTCTTCATTGTTGTCACCTGCGTAACCCCTATCGTTCGTTTAATATTCCTTTCTGGCCCCCTTTCCACTTCTTTTTCCATCCCTTTGACGACTCACTCATGTTTCCGTTCACATGTATAGATACAAGATAAAAGTTTTTACCCCATGTTAAGAATAGAAAATACAGGTTCCTAGTCTACTGTTAAGCGTGGGTAGTATAAAATTGTTGATCTGTTTGTTCTGGCACGGCAGTTATTTTAAAAGTCCTAACCATTCTGGGGCAATTTTCCCCAATTGTTCGGATTCATCGTTTCTCGTTTATGAAGGCTGGACTAGAGGTTTGTCAAATGCTCAGTAGACTGGCGAATAGTTCTTTATTTTCTATGGTGTATTGCTCCCTTTACAGAAAGAAACTGTAATTGGGCAAGTTTTTTTATTTTTGTATTTTTCTGAAGATCAGTACTGAAGTCATATTAAATTATCATAATTTGAAAAATAATTCCAATATTTGGTAATTCAGTTTTAAATTTCTTATTGCAGGGGATATTAATTTTACAGAAATATAGCAATTTTAGAAGATGAAGTGAGCAACTTTATTTGTAAAAAACTTTTTTATACCGTTTCTATTCATATATCTTTCAAGCAAAACCCCATTAATGGATGTAAGTCTATGAAATTTTTTGATCCGGATAAACTGTCCCTCGGTAAGTCACCTTACAGCATGTTGTATTTGCGGCGAGTCACATTTGACAGGTATGGCTTACATATTTGCAGCATCTCTAATTCAGGAATAATCGAACTGACAACAATGCATCAATTCACAGTGCGGTGATTTACATTTGATAAATGTCACATTACAGGAACTCACATAAGCGGTATATCTCAGAAAAAAAGTTAAGCCAATATTTGCTGTAGGAGGGTGGACAGAAAGGAGATAGAGAGGTTTATACTCAGAAGCGGATGAAATGGAAAGAAGGGAACATATAAAAGGGGGACTTGAGGATTTTCCCAAATGAGAGATGCCGCAATGAGACTTACTGCAAATGTGACTCACGGCATTATTGCCAGCTCGCTGCAGCCTTGAAATTGTTTGCAACGGATGCCGCAATCTGACTTGCCAAGGGTCATAAGATCGGGTCAAAAATTTTGCAACAGAAAATAGTAACCCCATGCTGAAAAAATACCTAGAATACTACAAGTTTTTAACTGTCCTGAATCGCAAAAGAATAAAAAATTCGGTGAGATATAGTTATATTTCCAGGACACCTTAGGAGCTCACCTTAAAGCTAAACAAATCTTACAAATAAAATAATATTTATCCATAAGATAATTGTAAACACATAAAGTTTTGAATTGGGAGAATTGAAAGCATAAAGAAATAAATACCTTAAAAATATTGAAAATATTTTCTTGCATTACTTTGTCAGTTGAGTTTTATATAAGGTAAAAAATGTTCTCGTTAGTATTATGCACCTTGCAGCCATTTTTTTCCATTTAAACTAAAAAAATAAGTAAAATTTTGACAAGTGGTATTTAGGGAGTCGCCACACTATATTCTAAGGAACGTAATGAGTTTCTCTTGTAGGCCTTAAAGTTTAAAAAGATGCGGTAAGACAAAGTGACGCAAGCTACATTGTATGGAACTTTTCTTAATACGTAAAAATTCTGGCAAATTAGGAAGAAAAATGTGAGAAAATATCTACTAGAACAAAAAACTGGTTTTTTTTTCTCAAATGTAAAACAAACAAATTGTTCAAAAGTAAATTAATGTTAAATGAAAGTTAAAATAATAATTAACCAATTAAAAGGACGGTTCAGATTTTTTTTAAATACAAGAAAATCGTGGTAATAAAAGTAGCATAGTAGAATGCAGGGTTCTAACTCAAGATTCCTGTTACTGACATTTACCAACATCTAGCATTCGAGGATTAACATCGGTTCTAAATTTATGCCTTCTATTACATTCAGGACAGACACAACAGCTCTAATTTAAAGAAAATTAATTGAGAAATTACAAATCCTTCTAGAAGTTAAGTAAAATCATTAAAATATGATCATTTAGACTCCAAGACATAAAAATTTGATTACTTGTAATGAATTTATCCCTTGAAGTGTTCTTTAATCTTATTTTGTATTCAATCACATTTCAAATAGGCATAAGCTAAATAATTTGAGTAGGCATATACAGAATTTTACAAATCTTTTAGTTAATCTCATCTTCGCTCCTTTCTATTCTTAAGATTTCGTCGCTTTGAGCTTTTGAATTTTAAAACCAGTTTCCGAACTCATAGCACGCGAATCACCTTTGAGTTTTGCTTACTAACAAGGAGAGGTTGAAAGATGCGGTTCGCCAATTTGATGGGGCTTCGCCAGATGAAAGTATATAAAAATCCATCGGGTGCATATTTTTTCTTTCTATTCAAATAGCCTTAGTTTCCGAGATATCGAGGTTTGAGTATTTACGCTCAAGCGCTCGATTCGCCACTATAGAGTCCGGACCCGGACTTGGTGCTGACAGAATCGTCTTACAAGCGTAAACTAACCCTGGAGCCAACTGGGAATAGAGAGCAAGCGTCCGGTCTCTCTCCCTCTCATGCTCCAAGGTTATGCCTCTGTTACGCTTATCCCCACTCCGTTCCCATTTAAACAGTTTGAAGGCCATTTAGCAGTCCGACACTAATTTTGTGACAAAAGGAAAGTCATATCACTACTATAGCATTTTTTTCGTGTAGAATATGAATCTGAAACTAAAAATAATCCATCACATCAAGTTTTTAAAGAAAAAACAAAAAAACAATCGTTTTTTCTCTTCATTGAAAAGTTGTCAAACACTACTTACAAGGCAAAAGATTTTACGAGATAGCTCAAATTAAAGCTTAAAGATTGATGTATGACCCGTTCTAAAAAAAAATAATGGGCTACTGAGCTCTAGTGAAAAAGAGAAGGAACAGTATGAAAATAATTACCATTGACTTAAAGAAATAATTCGTTTCGAAAATTGATTTTGGTTAAAAAATACTTGTTTTAATTTGTTGTCTAATGCCTTTTGATATAATTCTTTCTTATATTGTAAAATATTTACAAATAATTTTCACTGGAAACTACAAACTCAAGTTTATATATTTGTTTAAAAAAAAATTAAGCAGGCTCGAGAAAATAGTATGACTTTGAAAAAATGACCTGATATTTCTACGTTTTTTCCAATGCAAGTATAAAGGAATTCCCTAGCAATTCCAGGTTCTCCAAGTGAGTTATATATCCTGATTAAAGTTGTGAAAACATTAGGGAAAATTTTTTTCGTTTGAGAGGGGAAAACCAAATGGCCTTTACTCAGTTTTCCATTTCATAAATTTTTTTTACAAAATTACGAAAATATAGTAAGGATTTTTTTCGGATCTGTTGAATATGTGCAATATATATTATATATTAGAGTGGTAAAAAAAGCTACCGTTCAAATGTTCATGGGCGCGTGGAAATTCGTATAGCCTAGGAAAAATCAGAATATGCTTATTTTTTTGTTTCGTTGTAGAGTCATTTTTCAGCTTGCTAAGAGCAATTGTTCCTCTCATGGAGTTTAACATACAAAAATAAAAAAATTCTTGTCTACTTTATTTCCAAAAGCTGGTTCAATCGCACTTTTTTGTGCGTGAGAAGAGGACACGTCGCGCTTGCGCACTCATTAATGAGTGATTACTGCATATACAGGCCTGGCACTTAAGGTGCTGTTGCTCTTACCAAATCGCATGCACGGCAATCGATCTCCTTATTATTCCTTCGTGAGCTAGACAATAAGGCCATTAAAAGGTAGGTATTCACTTGTTCAAAATTTCGAAGTTTCCGAAAATTATTTCTTAATATTTAAAATATTACTAATTTATTTTTCAATTTTCTCAGAAATGAAGTTTTTAAACCACTGGTCATCTTGACAAAAATGGTCCAAAAAAGGAGGAAAATAATTGCAAAAAAAAGTAAAATGAAACAAATAAGGTTTTAATCACAAATATCAATTGAATGTGATATGTTGAAGATTAAAAAACACCCTAGTCGGAAAAGTAGTGATGGAATCAAAAGAATGGGTGGAGGGGTGGTTATTGGGACTGTGTCGCGCGCCAATGAATCGGGGGTTTGGCGCGAAGGATGTTATATGGGTGGAGGGGGATGGGCGGTGGGTGGCATGGCGCCTTGTTTGAATGTTCGTTGAACTATCGATTTCTCGCATACGCGTCGACCACAGGTCTCGATTTTAGAATGATGCAGATCCGCGACAGTGCAACCGGAAATCCGGATCAGGTGGAAGGCCATTGTTGGGAAAGCTTCTTCATCGATTCAGGGACACTTGCATTATTCAGTATCGCGCAAGTGTTCGAAATACAAGATCAAATCTCCCTACTTACGGAACAACGTCTTCCTTTATCCCCCTCTTATTGCAACACAGATCCCTGATAGAATACATGAAATATTTACTCATATGGAAATCACTGACGTATCAATTCTTGGTCGATAATGGGAATTCGATTTGTAATGCGAATTCCATATTTCAAGTCAGTTTCATTCGATTTATTTATGGACAAAATTAATTAGTACACGACGAGGCTTCGATTTTTTGAGGCGATATATAATACAGTTTTGGGATGTTCAAAAATCAATTTTTCGCAAATTTTTCATAACGAGTATGAAACGAATTATAGTTGTGATTAGTTTAACTAGTAACTACTCATTCTGGAAGAAATGATTTTATGGTTTTTAAATATATAGAGTCAATTCAAAAAGTTGTGAAAATATCCTGTTTTAAAATAGAGGGTATGGAGGGACTCTATTAACATTCATTTATTGATATTTATTGTAAAAGGAAAATATAAAACTTTGCAATTTATATATTACGCCAGAAAGACGTTGCGATCGTAGAGCCGCAGTCGTGAGAACATTCAGGCGGGAAAATTTAAATTGCAAAATTTTTGCGTTTGTTTTAAAATTTACTGTGTGTACAGTATCTTCCTCAAAAAAATGTGTACTAAGAGTATATATTTACCTTTGATTTAGTATAAAAAAGGAAGTTATGTCGAATTGACTCTTCTGAGAAATAAGAGATTGGTCTACCAGAAGAGAAGAATTTCTAAGCTAAAGAAGCTCTAAATTGAAAGATTTTTTGAACATTCCCTGAGAGTGCGTGCTTTCGATTGTTTTAAATATGGTTTAGTGTGTTAGTTTGAATGTAAGAGATGATTAAGTGTGAAAAAATCAGAGAGCAGGTCACCTGTGATAGCGATTTTGCAGGACCACTTGCTGGTACCCTCAAGGACCATCTGTTCGGCCTGATCGAGGCTGTCAATGTGGGTATCCGGGTCGACTGAAAATGTGGTGCTGAAAAGAAGATAATGACACCATCACCTCAGTATCCTCAGGATCTTGTTCATTATCACCATTCGTTTTCTTTATGAAGAACAAAGAATTTCGAGTTCCTTTGAGAGGATTCTGAGGAGACGTATAGAAACGTGCCATGCGTACAGCATCTAGGCTCTAAACGCCTAATTTTCCATTCATTTACTCTGCATCAGCCACCATCGATGTCTAGTGGGGATTTAAATATCAGGCAGAAGGAGATCAGGAAAATTGCAGGGATATGAGGGAAGGGAATCAGATTCTGAAGATCACGTCCTGGATCTTTAAAATGACACATCCTTATCCATTCTCTCATTCATTATATTCAGAGTAAACTCTAATTATTTAGAAATCAGACCTAACGATCGAGAGGTTCTTTTACCTATCTCAAAGTCTATTTACAAACTTCATCATTAAAAATTCATATTAGTTTTAACAGCTTCCAAGAATATCAATATATTGCTCCTCCCAGGACAAATGTTAATTCAATCACTCTGGCAAACAAGTTGGGTTAAATTCCCCAAGGATTGCTTGGTAATTTATTTGCCCTCAGTTTGTCAGGAAAAGTAACTCTGACCTGATCTATGGACGATTCCGAGTTCGAAATCGTATGAAAGTATGCCCTCTGCAATTTAATTAACATGGTACCTTTTTTGCATCACAATGAGGTATCTATAGTTTCAGTATATTATGTAAAACCACTTGTTACTTGAACTATCATGAAATTAACATCGTTACGTTGTCGGAATGGTGGTTTGGATAGAAACTGTCGAGTCGGAATCAGAAAACTTGTTGCTCGACTTCGTGGCTCACCGCCAAACCTCGACTTCGTCGTTCTCTCCAACCGAATAATAGTTGCTGAAAGAAAGGGACGACAGAATTTTCCAGACACTGCCATTGATTGAGTGCTCACCTTCTTCCACAGAAATGATTAAAGTTTCCAATTGGGACAGTTCCAAAAATGTAAAATTATATTAAATTATATTAAATCCCGCTAAAAAATGTCACGTCACTCTTAGACATAACCTCTAATTCTGACAAGAATTTTGAGAGATCTGCAAGACTTTTTTTTCTCCTCTTTAGAAAGCAGAAACAGTATTTTTATCTTTAAAAACTGTAAATTTATTTGTAAATATTTATAATACTTTAAGAAATGTATCCCGAATGATTCTCAATATTAAAAATATATTCCAAACACCTGTCAAGTACTATGTTTTTATTCACAACGATCCTACTCAAAACCTGCTTGTTATTCAGAATATCAATTGTCTTTCGAATAAAATAGTATTTCATTTTTTACTGTTCTGTTAAATATTTAAATTAGTTATATTATCATCAATTTTTTATTTATGATTAATTTATCAGACAACTACGCCGAGAAAAGTTCAGTGTGAATTTCGTTTGGTTCGCTGTTACTATTTTCCTTAGCAAAAATGTCATGCGAAGCGAGACATTTTTGCATGGAATAATGTGATTATATTATAGTATGACAGTGATCAATGCGAGAATAGTAAGACGCCGTACGAAAAGCACATGAAATCCGTACTCTCTGGGTATGACTTTTTTGCTTTTGACGCTAGGCAACACGCGCATGCGTGTTTCGCCTAGCGTCAAAAGGCAAAAGAAGTACTGAAGATTGTCTTACTAAAATCGCTTGAATTCGTGCAAGGGAGTAAGGAGCATGTGTTGCGATTTCGTGTGAAATTCGAAACAGACTTTTCTCGGCAGACTTTGATGGAAAATCCATAGAATATAAAACGAGAGTTTCAGAATAGATTATTTTATACATAATCGCGGTCTGGCTAAAATGTCAAATAAAATGACTCATCTTCAGAAAGCACTACATGTGAAAAGATATAAAATTTGCGCACCGGTCTCTAGTTCATTTTATAAAGAAATAGTTGGGAGTACGTCGTGTAAATTCATGATTACAAGTCATTGAGAAATTCTTTCTAAGGAGATCCACTATTTATCCTTAATTATTTTTATCGATCGTTATTATTTAGCAGTTTTAATAGGAAATCACAATAAATGTAAAGGAGAAGGAACATTTTCAGTATTTTTAAATAATTTTTCATCATTTTAATAATTATTCATATTTATATTTTCATAATTTTAATAATTTAAAACTTTTAGTAATTGAAATGATTTTCAATCACTGGCAATTTATCTTGAATGATCATATAACTTCGGGAATCCGAATCTGAGATCGAAATTTGAAATTTAGCTCCCATTTCAAACATACCCTCAAAAAACATACTTTTTATACAAAAAAAAAAATTTTTTTTTTTACGTTACGTTGGAAATGGGAGCTAACTTTCAAATTGCGACCTCAGATTCGGATTAAGCGGCTCGACATACATAGGAATTGACTAGACGAGTCCGTCGGAGATTCAACTTTTTTGTGTGGCTGTCTTATTAGGATTTAACTCCTAATTATCCTTATTATAATGATCCTTAATTAACAATTAAAAATCACTGAGGATTAAATCGCAGATTTAATGCCTAATGATTTCCAATTATTAAGATTTTATCCTCAATGATCTTTAATCATTAGGATTTCATCTGTAATGATATCCAATTAATACGATTTTATCTGAAAATGACCTTCAATCAATAAGATTTTATTCCTAATGATCTTCAACAATTATGATTGTTAAAAAAAACTTGAATCAGTAAGAAATTATAATCCTTAATGATTTGAGATCATTCATATTTTATTTCTGATGACTTTCAATTATTAGGATTTTATCCCTGATGATCTTCATTTATTAATATCAGTCACGATATGTTCGTCAAATTGGTTTCAAATCGTTAGCACGTATGCCTCAACTATCTTCAATCTCAAAGTTAAACTCAATGTTTCTTTACAGAAAGCATCTCTCTAATGCATACTGAGTGGTTTCAAATCAAATTTGAAATCTTCAAGAGAATGAAATAAACATAAATAAAATAAAGTTTTTCCATTTTTTTAAAAGTTTTTTTAGTTTACTTCTCTGTAGTGTTACGTCCAAAAGGAAAGTAAATCGAAATTCGGAGAAATACTTTTTAAATATAATAACTCCCCATCCTACCGAGTTTTTTGGTTGAATAACGATATGTTTTTTGTAAAAATATAATTAAATTTTACTTAATACACCAAGTCGAGCCCGAAAATGTTTTAATATTCTTAACGAAAAACAACGATTTTCTGTTTATAATAAAACTTCCATAAAACATACAGTTTTCAAATTATCAAATTCTTTTACAACACTTTTTTTACTCCGTTTTAAATATGGAATAATATTTCGTAAACAATATTTTAAAATATATGACATAAAAAATTGATTTTATTTATTTCTAAAACGGAACGATAGTTTCTTTTCTTTAAATGTCTAAAAAGTTTGAAAACTATCAGAAATTTATGAACAATAAAAAAAAAGTTGAGTGCAAAAACGCTTCAATAACCTTAGTGACAAAAAACCATTTTCTGCTATAGAAAAACCTCCATAAAATGCACAGTTATCAATCGATCTAATTATTTTATAATGATTTTTACTCTGTTTTTAATGTGGAATAACAATTCCTAAACAATAATTTTAAATACCTAAGCAAATTTTTTCCTAAATTTGAATTTGATGTATTTGAAAAAAGGTAGAAAATAATTGTGGCTCACCGTGTTCGATTTATAGCCCAAATAATCTTCAATCTTTAGGGATTTGTTCCTTAATATATTTCATCAATAGGAATATATTGACAATGATCGGAAAGCTTTAATATATTATTCCTTATGACCTTCGATCATCAGGATTTTATCCCAAACGACTCTCAATTCCTATACATTTATCCCCAATGATTTTCGTTCGCTAAAATTCTTACCGAATGATCTTGAATCATTAGGATTTTATCCCTAATGATATTTAATTATTAGAAATTTGTCCAGAATGATCTTCTGTTAACAAGAATTGACGCACTGAATTATCCTATTTTCCTAACGATCTCTGATAATTAGTGAAATACATTTTTAATTTGCTTCCTCTTTAAAATTTAGGGAAATAACGGCACCTCGTCACAAAGTCTCACAGGTGGATTTGCCAGATAAAATCTAGGGATCGGTTCGTGAAGACGAGAATATATATAGGTCTATATGATAATGGGCAATCGATTCACTCCGATGAGATTTCTTGTCCTATTTTCAGCAAATTTAAGCGGAGGATGAAGCAAGGTGATGATGAAACCACCATAGATTACAGGTGGTTGGTAGATTGCTTTCGGAGGATTGGCCAATCTGGCTTACATCCAGGCACAGCCGTTTACCTTTGACAATAGGCCACATAACACATATGCCACAACAAGTTGCCAGGTGACCTAAATAGACTTTCAATTGGATTTTCCAGGATGTGGGCTAAGCCAACTATCGATAATATGAGAAGCAACAAGACAATTTAAGATAAAGTTAAAACTAACTGTAAGTTCTATAACAAAATTCTAGCCAAAAATGGTAAAATTTCTTTTAACCTGGAGTGTTGAATCCTTCTAGAATTTATTTGAGTTATTTCTGGAAGGAATCTTTGGATTAATTATTCTATAATTAATTCTAGAAAAATACTTTTCAATCAGTTCAATATTAATTTAAAAACGGAAGCTTCAAACATTTCTAAATTACTTTCAATTGACAGAACTTCGACCTATGATTAAAGTTCGCTTCAAGAAATAATTACGATGATTATTTTCTTAATGTCCCCTTAAAGAGGTGAAGTACGATTGTTTGATTCGCTCTATTGAAAAGCTTAGTGTATAAATTTGCCAGAGAGAAAGCTCTACTTGTCGATCGAAGAGGAACAAATGACTTTCATTCATAGAAGCTTGTTTACATTTGGAGGTATAATAAATGCAATCTGTCTCTTCTTTGGAAGAATCCTTTTCAAATTATTCAAAGGAATAAATCATTATAAGATTTCAAGAATGATTGAAAAGTAAAGGATATTTTATTAATGTAGATTACATTAAAGAATGTATTAAGTACTTGTTAAATACTTCTTTTCAAATAATTGGGATGTTTCTGGCAGCCACGAGGCTTAGCAAAAAGTGAAAAAATAAAACAGCACCCAAAGCGGAATCCTCTTACAATCCTTTATGATTTTTTTCTACTACAACGCTCTGTGTTTAATAAGCAAAAGCTGCCCTGACACATGGGCAGACCGTGGTTAGAATTTCACAGAAATTGATTTGCGGTATCAAGAAAAGTTTTGCAATCGAGTTCAGAATATCCCTGTAGTATAAATAAAATATAAAAAGGCCATATCCACTTTAAATTAGACACGTAGGTACACTTGAAGTCATAGAAACTCTTGGCGATAAAGATGTTTGTAGAGAAAATTAAACGCACGTTAATTTAAGTTAATTTCAATTAATTTCGAATTCTCTCTTTTCGTCCTGCATAAGGATTTCTAATCATTAGAGAATCTTTCTAAAATGATCCTTATCTATTAACAAAGTATCGCTAGCGATTCCAAATCATGAAATAATTAAGAACGTATTCTTAATATTGAAGGTTAATAATTAGGGGATCATCACTAAAGGTGCATACTCATTTTGAATTGACAAATGAAATTATATCATAGAATATTTTAACATTACTTCCGGATTATCTCAAATATATACTTGTTCCCAATATCTAAATGATCCTCAATTCTCAAAAAATTGTCAACAACGATCCCCAAACTTGGGGAAATTACCTTTCTCAAGTAAATAATAATGATACTGATTTTCAAACCTCATACAAAAGAGGTTTATCCATTTTAATTTGAACTATAGTATAATTTCAATTAATTAAAAAAATATGAGGTCCAATAAAGAATTTAATTCGAAATAAGTAAGAACTTAAACACAGCGAAAACCACTCCAAACAACAGGAAATAACATAAAATCCGATACTCGTTATTGAAGCACAAAATACAAAATACAATTCTAACATTGGAGGTATAGTTAGGAAACATCAACACACAAAACAGCCAGGATCGTGACAGCATAGGAAAATATGAGGGAAAATGTTTATTAGGGTGGTTCTTAATTCTGTAACTTTTATTAATTTCTGCCACATGATTTTTTTCTTGAGGTACTGCAAGAAAAATTGTAGTAAACTGCAGCTTATTTGGATAATATCACATAATACATAATGCTCAATTTTGAATTTTGATATGTGGCCTATGACCTGTTGTCTTTGATCCGTGATCCAGGCTGCAACGATATTGTTCGCTGTATGAGTGCGCGCGAAGTCTAAATTGGATGAATTTTAGGAATCAATCCGAGGAGTCGCTATTAGCGATACGCGGAAGGAGTTTTCATCTATATGGAAAACCTCGGGGAAAACAGCATTTTTATTGTTCTATCAGGACCGGTCTACAATCAGGGTTATAAACGGCGACGTTCGAACGTATATATGCGTATTTGACGTCATACGCACGTTTTTTCCAACTGTCCGAGCAGTTTGACCGTTTCGCATTTTTCGTTTTCTCGCTGCGTCCGTTTGTAACAACGTGCGCATGACGTCAAATACGCATATACGGACGTCGAGGTCCCTTATAGTTCGAGAGGCTCGAAGAGGAAGTGTAGGGCAATGTTTATAAAAAACATAGTTTTTTTTTCATGTGTGTGAATGTGTTTGCAGCGCGGCGCCGACTGTTATCGTTTATAGAATCTTTTTGGATACAGTTATGATAATCACAATGACCATGGAAGGATGTCCGAGAAATCCTATACTACTAGATTGTCCTATTGTCGATTTGATGGTTGATAAATACGTAATAGGGTGGTGCAAATAATGTTTTTTTTTCGAAAGTTGAAACACTTTTCGATTTTTTACAAATTTAGGTTAAATAATGAAGCTTGACCCCTGGAAGAACTCGATCGAGCCTCAAAAATGTTGAAGTAAAACATATGATGAAATTTGATAAATGATTTTCTTCTCTATATGCCTTTTTTTATTTTGCAACCTGTTTTTTTTCTCAAATAATTTAAATGTGACATTGAAACTTTATTTTGTTTATTCAATTATTTGTAATAATTGATTAAAAACTGATAAAATGCCGACCGGAAATGTCGCTTTTTTAAACGAAAGATGTCACACACCTATAGTGCGAAACAAGTGATGTGACGTCATATACGCTTTCAAATCCCAAGAAAATACATGCTCCAGTTTGATAAAAACAATAAGAATGATTAATTATCAACGTTTATTGGCTTAAAGGATTTATTTTGTGGAGTATCAGTATGCCTGGATACATTAAAGCCAGTTCAGACAATTTACCAAAAGTCAACACAATAACGATAAGTTATTTTTGTAGCGGAAAGCTCTAGTTTCCATTGTGTATTAAAACGAATGATATATGGATATAAATAAAAGCTGGATTATAATTTTAACCATAAAACATAACCTCGAAATTGCTGATCCACTCCGCTAGCCGTTGTCAAGTAATAAAGTAATAAAGTACAATTAACAATTTATTCTTCATTAAAAATAAATATATTTGACAAAGTTGAAATAGTTTGAATTAGAAAAAATATACACTTACTAAGCTGAATGGAGTGGTGTTCGAATCCCACCGGAGCAAGAGAGAATTTTTTTCACAATTCAAGTATCAATATTTTATAAAAACATTGAAACGACCAGTAGACAAAAAACTTTAACATCATAATTAATTAATAGTAATAATTAAGAATTATTACGTATTACCCTGGTCAAGAAAATTAACATCAAAAAAATTTAATTAAAACCTATCTCTTTAAGTGCTATAATCTTACAAGCATAAGGAATGACATCGAAATTCTACTTGTAAGGATTGTGAAGAAAATGATCTCGATTCTCCGTAGCTTAGTGGTCAAGAGCATTAGACCTGAAATTTGAATGACGTGGTGTTCGAATCCCACCGGAGCTAGAGAGCATTTTTTCGCAATTCAAGTATCAATATTTTATAAAAATATTGAAACGACCAGTAGACAAAAAACTTTAACATCATGATTAATTAATAGTAATAATGAATAATTATTACGTATTACCCTGGTCAAGAAAATTAACATCAACAAAATTTAATATACACGTACTGTTAACTTTGTAGGGCACATGTGAGCGCATGTCACGCCCGACATTTTTATCATTTGTTTTCGTTCTTCACCATTGGATATAGTCGCTTTTTGGTACCTTTCTTCGTTCCGTAAGGTAGTACATGTATGGCTAACCCTCACAACTGCCTTGAATATTATATTGTATACCTAGGAGGCAAACTCAGTCTTTTTGCTCGGGTGCAAGTTTGCAATAACGAGTCGAAACTGAGTATTGCAAACTCGCAAAGGAAAAAGACGTTTGCCTCCTTGGTGCACATCAAATCATAAGAAAGTTATGATTTACAAGTTTTATCACACCTGACAGTTGATGTTAGGTTAACGCGGTCATAATCGTACACGGTCGACAGTGAATGTGCATGTGTGGAGTACGATTAGGAACTCATAATACTCCTAGGAATATTATGGACTCATTATTTTAATGCCCACATGCGCATTTGCTGTCGCTTCATCTGTTATGTGAACGGCTACTTCCAGAACTAAAAAGGTGTTGATGAAACGCGTAAATTATAGAAACTTTAAATGCCAGACGTGATAAACTTGTAAATGATATCTCTCTTACAAAAAGTATCGTGTGCACCAAAGAGGCAAATGTCTGTTTACCCTCGCGTGTTCGCAATACTCAGCTTCGGCCAAGGCCGTAGCCGTAGCCTGGAAGATTTTCGGGGGACGGGGGAGGGTATGCAGCCGGAAAACATTTTAGGGGGGATATGTAGCGGCACACAGGAGAGTATATTTACATTATCTACATGTTTTGTAATTGTAAATTAACGCTCGGGTAAAGAGACTAAGCTTGCCTCCTAGGTATGCAAGATAATATTATAAGGCAAAGTTTGGGAGCTGTAAATTCACTATCGCGAAGACGTTTAATTTAAAAGAGTGATTGTGAGTAGCGATTGGACCAGCACGAAGTGATAAGATACCATCAATTACTGATGAATTATTATAAATTACCGATAAATTAAAACGAATTACAAAAATATGGAAATTTTTGGATATATTAAATATTCGAACATTTTAAATTTCCGGTTTATAACATTTTTAGAAATTTCTAAAATTCTCAAGCTTATCAACATTTTCTGCAATTTCTGATATCAATGCCAGAAAAAAATATATGGGGAGGACACGTAAACTTTTTTGGCTCACGTGATCTTTGCAGAAGGAGCAGTCGGCTTACCTTTAGCTCCGTCTACAACTCGCCTGCGACTACGCCTTCAGCTTGCCTACAACTGCTCTTTCGGCTCGCCTACGTCTCACTCACTGCTCCAGCTGAAAACTCCTGGCATAAAAAGCCCAGCTTCATGCGCCTCCCCATAAACTACTGTTTTAGGCAATTTTAATACTGGAATTTGTATATTTAGGCACAAAACACCAGTCTTAGCATTTATTTATTTATTTATTTCCACTTTTTTAAGAAAAATCACGAACCTCCAGCTTGTTTAGAAAATATTGAAATCATGTGATGTCACATCTAGGTGGGCTCATGACGCTACCGAAATACAAGTTCCAAAAGGGTATACATTTTTCCTTTTCGAATAAAAATGCGAAAAAAACCTGTTTCATATGTATTTGTCTTATTCGTGACTTCAGAGTGAACAGTTTCATATTCAAAAGTGAAAAAATTGAATGGAAATGGAGATTTCCGAATGAAAATCTCTAAATCAGAGATTTCCATTCGGCGTGATTTTTCAGCATAATATAGCTATCGAAGTATATTTCACTGTTGCGTATGTACTGAAAAATAAATTAAAAAATCAACATTTTTTAAACGCAATAAACTTAGCCCAAAAATCGTCATTTTCTGATATTTTTACTCAAAAATGAAGATCATTCGCCCCTCTACATAAGAAAAAAGTCTTAAATTTGCTTGACTATATATTTAAATTGTAATACATGTTCAATAAGTTGTCTGCAAATTTCATAACAATTAAGGAAATCGTTCACTCAGAGGAAGAATTGTCTTGAAACAAATGCAGCGTCCTCTGGCTTGTTCTGTTTTCAACAACGCGAATATCTTTTTTACTCGAACAGTATTATTTGGCTGCAAGATTAGATGAAGTTTGTCGCAAAAATATAATTTTTGCTGCAAAAATTCTTTTAGAGACATATAAAAAGACTTTACCTTAAATTCAAGAAGAAATTCCATTTTTGTTTAAAAATAGCTCATAATCGTGTACGATTATGGCTGAGCCAACCTTATCACAAACCTTAGATGCGATAAACTTGTAAATTTTGCCTTTGTTATATAAAGTGTCGTGTGCACCAAGTCAGCTGACTTCACTTCGTACAGTGCTGAGGAGAAAACAATGGCACCAAATGCATATGTCAAAATTTTATTTTAATAATATGTTTGTCATAAATAATGATATAATAATGTAAGATATAAAATAATATAAAAGAGATAAAATAGTTTTTACATATATATTGAACAAATGGGGTTGCATTTGGTCCATTGCTTTCTTCTCAGCACTCGACGAAGTAAAGTTAACTGGTGGCTAAGTGAAAATACCTAATAGCTATTTATCTTCAAACTAGCTTATCGTATATAAAAATGTGTAAAATGAAAATCATTTTTTACGTTTAGAACTGCAACTTTGACTGACTTTTCATGATTATAAAATGAATAACCATGAATATACACAATGAAAATCACTCGCATGATTTTTGTGTTGTAAGATAATTTTTACTTTAATATAAGGTATGCATTTTAAGATGATATTTATATAGTGCAGTCAGTATATAAATAGAAAATATTTTCAAAAGTTATTGAGCATATTGAATATGTAAGTAAAATTTCTTATATAACATAATTCATGTGACTTTAGTTTTCAATCATTTTACATGCATGTGCAGTTGTGCACTGTAATAGTTATTAATTTTATCACAATGAAATTTGAAGGAAAGTTGTAGATAGAAATCTGAAAAATAGTTTGGAATTCACACATTTTTGAATGTAATGTTAGGAAAATCATTTTTGTCGAAATTTAAATGTTGATAATTAGAAAACGTTTCTAATTGATTGAAATTAAACTTGCCCAAAACTTGTCAAACATGTATTAGAACACAAGTATGTAGTTAAAATTTTATTGAAAATTAAGACCCGTATAATTGGCAAAATTTTTGGATATTTTAGTAAAAATATGAAAAATGCCAATTGTTTGGTTTCATTTTTTTTTGCGTTTGAAGAATGTTGACATTTTGATTTTTCATAAGTATATTAACAACCCAGAAATATGTTCTGATAGTAATATTATTCTGAAAAAAGTCATGCCAAATGAAAATCTCTAATTATTAGCAAAGAGGCAATAATATCCCATAGCCTATAGATATCAAAAAATAAAAAAATAAATCAATCGTTTTTTTGTAACTCTAATAGATGTACTAATTGAAAGTGTCAATAATTTTTTAATTACTTGTATGATTACACACAACCATCCGTTCGAGTTCTTGTAGGGCAGGACCGAAATATCGAAATAATCGAAAAGCGTTTTAACTTTAAAAAAAAAGCCTTTTTTGAGCCACCCCACATAATTGCATATTCGATTCTTTAGCAAGCATGCATCTCGCCTAATCATACGTTTCAAGGGATCCTCATCATCGAATAAGCACATCTATCGTTATCTGGAATTTTAGATGGTAACAAAAGGGTATATTAATTATTGAGCGATTAATATATATTTCAAATTGTTTTATATTATTATGTGAGTGACGTGTCCGAGTTATTTTATCATTGTCGCAGGGTTTGTCATCTCATTATAATCATGAATTCTCGTCTGTTGATTATAACACGCAATCATTTTTCATACTTATGTTCTGAGATGACATAGTTTATATCTGCTCTAATTTACTTATTTGTTCTTCAAAAAAATGAAAACACTTCTTGTTCTTGAAATATTTATAATTGCTTACCCCTAACTTGTTATTGTCATCAATCTGGACCTATCTTCTTTTAAAACTGATTTTGTAGTGCCCTCGTTTGAGTACATTGAAAAATCCAAGGCATTCATAAGAACACCTAGATATTATCCAATGAAATAAAAAATTCGTAGTCATCTCATTTCCTTCATATGTATAACCATATTGAACTGTAGGATGGAAGTGAAACACTTTTTAAAACAAAAATTAACGCAGTCGATAAGAACCACCCTAATGTAAAGGCGACAGGATACCATTTATAAAATATTCATTGAGGAAAATAATGCTGAAAAATGGCACAGTAATAAACAAGGTATCGTAGTATATATTGAATGAATAAAAATATGTGGCATGTGCATATAGTGAAATATATAGAACAGCAGCAGCCACCGAGCGGTAATTTTTATTCGCCGATGAGGGAAGCTTCAAACATACGACAGACATTATACGAATTACGAATATATACGTCATTTGGCAATATGTTCACGACTGGAGAGAACAGCGAGTTGACAAACCTGTAATGGCGATCTTCGCAGACCATTTGCTGGTGCCATCCAGTACTGATTGCTTCACTGAAGTCATGTGACCAATGTGGGACTTGTCGTCGACCCCAAAGACCGACCTAAACTCCCACGAGATTCACATGAAGGCACCATAAACTCGGCTTCGATTTATCCGAACATTTTACCTCCGGACTGTATTTTGTTCCACATCTATTTGTTTTTTTCTTCACGTTTCCGGCGCACGGGGTCGAGGCTTTTGCGAATATTTTTTGCGTTTAGTTTCTTCCTGAGGCTTTTAAAATCAGTGGATCTTTTCAGTTTTCACGTTGGCAGAGAGATTCATATGAACTATGAAGAGAGCAGCAACATGTTTCACGCAGTCCTTATTATTTTTGGAAACAAATTTTAATTTAGAGAGGATTTTAAATTTAAAATTGAAATACTAAAAGGATATTTAATTATTTTCAGACTGAATTGAAGATGGACATTTTATAGTATTCAAATTTAATCTGAAATTAACTGTTGAAGAGGGAATTAATTTGATAGAAGATACAATTTGTTAAAGATTGTTTTTGAATATATTTTTCTTCACGATTATTATCTAAAGGTACTTTTTATAAACATGCATGTGTGCATATTTTTCTTAACAAATTTCTTGAATTTCATACGGTTCTTGTTTTTTTTTATAAACAAAAAAATAAAAATATGTTAATTACATCTAAAGAATCAATTACCTAGGGTAGAGTTTCCTGGTTGAATTATGCAATATACATAGGACGATGGATTGGTTGTGCGAATTCAGTATTTTAAAAAAGGTGATGTAAATTTTCGGTGCTTCAAATTTTCATATCCGTGGAATTTGTTTATTTGTAACCCAAGCAATTCTCGTGAAAAATATTTCGTAGCATGTTTCTTACATAATATATTAGGTCAATTTCAACTCACTTTATATCATTCAGGATTTCAGCATTTTGCAAAATGCAAATGTTGAATTTTCCAGGATTTCGGACATTTATTTTTAAATTCTACATTGAAGCACGAAAAATAATTAGGAGGAAAGTTTTTTAATTATTTCCTAAATATTTTCTATTGTAGATTTCACAAATGAACTGGTTCTAGATTTTTAACCAGGAATATCCCATAGGGCATTATACAATATATCGAAGGACATACTGTTATGTACACAAGATTGGAATTGAAGCATAAGAATAGTAATTAAATACTATTCGAATATTAACATGGGACAAGGATTTGAAAGCCCACCAGTTGAAACGTGCGAATTTCTTAAGCAGTGCTTTAATTTGTAGTTCGTACAATCAATCTATCAACCTATTATTTTTCAAACCGATATCAAATGTAGAATATTCAAAATTATTATCGTTAAATTGAAACAGGGATAACAATTTCATGAAATAAAAATAAACCGAAAAATAGTTATGGCCTATCCTCTTTAAAAATAATATATGCATATATGAGGCATTATTTCGCAACAAAATGGCCGAGTATTATATGTGTGGCAGGTGTCTTCAAAAAATATAATTATTTTATTCTGCTCTTAAGAAGGATTCCACTAGTGAATACTAGGTTTACTGAATGGATTAAAATATTCTCTCTAAAATCGCAATTTCTTAAAAACTCGACATGTCCAAAAAAGGAACAAAAATGGTTAGATGTCGACTTTTCAATTTGACAAGCCAGAACTTGATGATATATGTGAAACTATTTTGCATGGTTACTGAGTTACTATTCGAATTTTCGTTTTTGCACATATTTCAGTTAGTTCGACGAATACCGTTGACACGGTATGTACATAACCCTTCGTAATTAACGGCAGTTAGTCGATCAACCTGTTAACGGTGTCGTCGATTAGTTGATGGCACAGTACCAAATCTCGCTACCCTCGACCCCTGCCTCGGCCTCGTGACCCCGAAGAACTTATCGATGTTGCACCGAGAAAAATTTGTTCCGAATTTCCTTTGGAACTGTATCATACTTAAATTGCAACACATGTGCCGTACTTCTCTTATACGAATTTAAGTGACTTTAATATGACAATCTTCAATATGAAAAACGTACGAAATCCGTACTCTCTGGGTATGGCTTTTTTGCCTTTTTGTCTTACTATTCTCACACTGATCACTGTCATACTATAATAGCACTATTTCATGCAAAAATGTCTGGCTTGTTGTGCCTATATCGCATTAAATATTCGCTGACGGAAATAGTAACAGCGTCCCACACGAAATTCGCAACAACTTTTCTCGGCGTGGAGAAGAATAAATACGTACTAAATTTCGAGAATCCAAAAATGATAATTCCAAAAAAATATGGTATTAATTATTAATATTTATTTTTAGTTAGTTTTTACTTCCTTATAATATAAATACTTCCATCTTATTATACAGCGAATTCCGTTTATTAGTTCCTTCGTTGCAAATTTTGGTCGCTACATTTATATTTCAAATAATCGCTTTTAATATCAAATTATCCAGTAAGCAGACTTTTCATTAGTAGTTGCAGAATTATCGTACTTTTTGTAATTCTAATTTGAAATGATGAGTGTTTCCTATCATTGCAAATGGGAGGCTTTCAATTTTAGATTGTGGAAATTTGAAGGCTTTTACTTTCAAATCATTGAAACCTTCGAGGGTCCGTTCAAGTATTACATCAGTATTTTGTGGAATAGGGAGTTAGGTGAAATCTTGCGTAAGATTCTGCATCATCTACAAAGATTCGTTTTAAATCTAGTCGCCACTCCAAGTACAACATTAATTCATTAAAAAAATATTTTCTCAAAAATGAAGTATTAAAAATTTTGTTGAAGTGTACTATAACATTTAGCATTTTATACAGTATTTAAGAATATATCACTTAAAATTCGTGCAACTTCTCCTTCCAATTCTAATTTAGAATTTCAAACTTTGCGTTTTTAATTACTTCATAGAATAACATTAGTAATTTTTTTAAATTTTGAGGCTTTTGATTTATTTTCTTGATATTTTTCATTCAAATTAATTTCGATGAATTCCGAATGTTTTTATTCTAAATTAATGCAATTCGAAATTCTCGAATTTTAAAGCATTTAAAACTAATTGTTTGCAATTCATAACTTCTTACTAGAATCTAAATTTTGAATCTTGAAATTTAAAGCCTTTTCTTTTTATGTAATGACCCAGTGTTCAGCCCCCCCCCCCATAGGTTTAGCTTTTTTTCACCCTACTGAATTCCGCCGCAAATTTAACAAATCAAATTTTGCGACTGAATGACCTTAAAGAACTCTGAATGCGCCGGTATGCGCCATCAAGCAAAAATTTAGCACCACATTGATAACCGTGTTGTTAGCGATACAAATGACAAAAAATTCGTTTAATCTTAAGACTCTCTGCAGCCCTTCCGGCACAACTTCTAATGCGCTCATATGCGCCACAAAAAGTTCCTGCATATTTTAAAAATTGTCCAAGCTGTGGAGGTCATAGCACTTTGGAAAGTGATGTCAATTTCAAAAATATGGTTTAATTTTGAAATTATCTGCATCCCTTCCGATACACCTTCAAATTCGCTTATATCCTGTATGTGATTTCATACATAGCTGCTATCAGCGTGGGGTGGATCGATGATAAGTGGATTGATGAAAAAAGGGTAAATTATTATTTTTTTCATAATGTTGAAGGTGGCGTGCATTAGCGCATTTGAAATCCTATTATCGACTTTGATATTTCAAATTAAAGTCACTTGGTGTTATAAGCGTGAGGCGGATCACTTTCATATCCAAGACAATTTTTTAAATATGCAGACAAGTTTTGTGAAACATATAAGCGTATTTGAAGATTGTCCGTTATTTTTAATTGAATATCACTGTAGAGATTTTACTACCTATGCCACACTGGCCTCTCCCAATGCGGAGATATTTGTTAATGAGTTAGTACAACATTTTGTATTGAATGTGCATTTGAGTGCAGTTGAAGTTATGACAGATGGCTTTGATGAATTTCAAAAAATGTTATTATTTTAGGAAAATCGGCTCAGCATTTGCGATGCAATTCAGTAGTCTAAAAAAGTTTAAAATTATAAATGTGTGTGGGGGGGGGGGTAGGCTGGTGAAACTCACCTATAACACTTAGAAGTCACGATTAGATCGAATTAAAGGGCTCCTCTTTCATACACATATCAACAAGTTTGTCAATGTTTCTATCTTCAAGTATTCTATAGAGAAAATTCTATGGAGAAAATTCTACGAAGAAAATATTTCATTATTATGATCTGTAAGGCTCTAATTTTCTAATTTTTGTATGACCCCAAACTAAATTTGAAGAATTGGTATCCAATTTGAATAGAAAAAGGTATCTGTCTTACACTTGAAAGCTTCTAAATTTAAATCAATGAAACTTTAGTGACTTCTTTTTTAAATTCTTAAAAACTTTTAGAGTTGCAATTCTGAATCGTTAAATGATCAAAGATTTACAGTTTTACTTGTTTTAAGTTAAATCTTTCAGTTTAAAATGATTGTATCTCGAAGGCTTTTTATGTTTTTCCCTATAGGATAGGGGGATCGCCAACTGTTTCTATGTATTACATAGGAAGCGGGTGTCGAAAGTTGATGTCACGTAACGCTTCCTTCATGGATCATGTTATCTTCAACAACAGTGTTTTTAACGCATTTTATATGTATGTTTGATATCCAAATTTTGTAAGTTTCTAAACTCGATGTATATTTTATATGTAAAACAAATTTTTTTTTAATTTCAACGTTACGTAACATAACAGGGGGGGGGGGCGTATTAAGAAGTGTTTTATACAGTGTGTTAGTGTTATATGTAATATAAAATGATATAATATAAGTGTTATATATAAGCCTACATTTTTTATTTTTGAGCCTATCCAATACTAAACGATTGAAATTTGTGGTCTTTCAATCTGAAGCTTCTAAATAATTTGTTGGCTCAAGAGCATCATATATATTTAATCTTATTATTAAAAATAATTCCAATTCCTATTTGAAATTTTCCGATATATTTTTTTCTCTTTTCTGTGAATCCAAGGCAAGCTGTTAATGTTTAGCAAATAGCTGGTCATAAATGATATGAATCAAGTTTATCGATGTTCCGATGCATGTTACCGTAGCTATATATTATAAGACCAATTAGTTACATTTTTAAACCTTTTTAATAGAAGATTACGTGAAATTAATGACCGTAGATTGTCATTGTCGTAGTGGTCTCAAGTGGCATTAGGCACACTATAAACAATATACTTTAGGGTGATCAGAAAAAAACACTTTTGGTTTTCTTAGGAGCGAAGGGCAAATAACGGTAGTTTTTGCGATTGTAGAAGCCAGATTTTTTAAAAATTCTAAACAATATTTTGAGGTGGCCCATCGTCTTTGAAAGTTGTAATTGCAAAAGCTGACAATTTCGGTAAGTGAAGAGTCGATCGTAAAAGTGCAACCCCAGCTCTTTTCATCGATGTGACTTTATAACAGGATTAGTTAGTGTCCCTTGAATTATTATAATTCACTTGTCTGAAAAAGGGAAATATGACTAAAAAAACTTGCCGAGAATGGGCCTGCTTTATGAGTTTATGGTGTCAAGACCCACTGTAATCAACTTACTTTTTGCCAATTTTTTTTTTTAATTTGTACTACCATAAGGAAAATACCTTGTGAGTTTTATTTGGGCGAAATCACTTTTGTGGCCAGGAGATTTTTTTCATAAAATCGAATTTTTGCATTTTTCTTGCAAACAACAATAGATACGAAAAAATGTGAAGAAAATAATTGGCGCAGTTAAAAAAGTTTTGAAAAAGTTCCTTTACTCATTTATGATATCTTGTACCATTTCCAAAAAAATAAGAAAATTCAATTTTCATAAAAAAATTCAATTTTCATAAAAAAAATTCTCCTGACCACAAAACTGCTTTAGCCCGCATGAAACTTATAGAATATATTTTTTATATGAATTAAATTTTGTATTAAAGAAAAAAGATGGGGTGTGCCCCCTTCCACAGAAATTGCCCATACATTTCTAGTCCTTCAACTTGTTTTTCAAATTTGATGTATAAATTAACAATTGAAATCCGAAAATGTCTTTGTTCATTTTGTTATCATTCTGTGATAGTTCAATGTCTCTATGCAAATTTAGATTCACAGGAATAGCTAAAACTCGAAGAATAAATTTGAATGCCAAACGATGGGTCGATGGGTCACCTCTAAATATTGTTTAAAATAAAAAATAAAAAATCTGGCTTCTACAATCGCATAAACTACCGTTATTTGCCCTTCACTCTTAAGAAAACCAAAATTTTTTTTTCTGGTCATCCTAATATACGTATTTGCATAGGCATTGGACATTTACAATTACTGGAATCATTTCGAAAATAACAACCAAACGCCAAGTTAAGCAAGTAATTCAGATATTAAATTATACGCTCAGCAGCATTTACCACCGTCTCTTCAGAAATACGGGAATATATATATTTTTTAATTAGGCAGCCTGGCGATATGATTGAAAATTGTAAACTCTTAAAAATTAAAACTTATTTCCAATCGATTATATGTAGCTATCCATATAGCTTTGATAAAAAGTGCATTGAATGCCCCGCATTATGGACATTTGCTTCTATGTGCAGAGTCCAAGTAATTAGATCGATAAAAATAAATGAGGCCTTTTTATGTACTCCTGTGAATTAAGACCGTCAGGTAAGAACCATGGCTTTTGTAAAATAATAAATCTACAATCAACTTGAAATTGCGACTTTAATTAAGCTTCCTTGGAAAACAATGGTTTGACCTGATTTTAAAATTTAAATGTTGGAGTAATTAATTTACAACTTCGACGGTGAATAGATAATGATGTGCCTGTTTATAGTCCATCCGAGTGAAATAAATTTTCCAAAAGAGCAAATAATATTGGATTCGAATTATACGAGGGGTGATGCAATAATAATGATTAAATTCGATTTTTATTGGGTGATGACAAATTTAGTAAGTAGACTCTCTGCGTCTATTTAATATAATTTATATCGTCATTTAAATACTCGTATTTTATTATTTCTATCAATATATTATTAAGGAAAAAGTATTCAGTAAGCTATTTAGTCACAATAAGTTTAACGTTATGTTAGCGTTGATTCAATTTTGGATCCTCGAAATCTTGCTTGAGAATTGTTAGAGATTTTGAAAAGAATTTTAAAGAACAAAATAATAAATACATTTTAGATCATTGTGGTTTCTCAAAATAAAAACGAAAATGATTGAAGCATTAAAAGCAGACTTACCGGATAAGCTCGAAGATTTCCGGTTTTTCTCGCTCCCTCTGCTTCATCCTCTCTTTCATGGCGGTGATTATACTGTTCGCTTTATCTTCCGCTCCATGCTTCGAACTCTTCTCGGCCGCTCCTGGAACATGAAACGATAATTATATATAAAGGAAACAAGAGCAAAGGCTCCTGAGCTTTGTACGTCGCGATGAACTTACTAATAAGCTATTAACACCTTTTATAATAATGTCTTTCTCTTTCAGTTTATCAACTGTATGTTTCTTACATCATGCATTCTGGCAATAAAAACATCATTGGTTGATCTTTCTTCAATTACCCTCATACAAAAACAATTGAAAACAAAAATATCTATCTTTATAAAAGAGCAATTGTCAATTTGAACATCAGGCAAGGCATTTTTATCTTTCTTCTGCAAAGAAGGGCGGTTAGGTGAAAATAATGGATGCCTACTTGTTTGCTTATTTTTTATTCGAAAGAAAGTTTTCACACATACGAGAGTCGTTGTTGAGAATCTTTGTTGTTTCTTTAGCGAGAGAGAACAAGTGTTCGCACTTGACTTGTCCCTTTTTCGTTAACCTTACTATTTCAGCACGAGCTTTGTGTACTTGCCTAGAATTGTTGGTCGACTTTCTCGGCGTCTGTTTTTACTCACATTTTAGCTTACATTCCCGTCAGCCCATTTTTATTTCAAGCTGGTTGTTTTACTTATTATTTCCCTTGATTTTCAACCCTTGTAAGAGTTATTAAAATTGAGGTATTTTAATTTTGAAAACGTAAAAAACAATTTTTTATAATTAAAACTGAATTTTATAGGATAAATTGAAATTTTTTGAAAAAACGGATAAGGTATTATTTTGATAACCAAGGATAAGTAGATCAATGCGCATTAGGACATGTATCTATCAAGGAGACTTTTTCAGTGCATAATGGTTCTGCTTAGCGTTGAACTCATTGAGCAAAACACTAAATGGCATGCCTCATGGGTTCAAAATACATGATAATGGAGATAATCATCAACTGATCCATCTTCTATACATAGATGACCTTAAACTATACGCTAATTCCAACCAAAAACTGCAGAAAGTGATCGATGCCACAAAGCATTTTTCTAATTATATCCACATGGAGTTTGGACTAGATAAATGCAAAGCAGTGCATTTAACCATAGGAGAATTAGGGACCGTAGACCTAACGAAACATCGCGAGAATGACATCCAGGCAATAACTGACGATGAGTCATATAAATACTTGAATATTCTTGAATCGAAGGGTATGGAGCATACGACAGTTAAGAGAAGCCTAACGACTGCCATCACAACAAGACTCAGATTGGCTTGAAGAGTTCACTCAACTCGGCAAACAAGAACAGGGCAATCAACACCTATGCCATCCCTCTCCTTACGTACTACTTTAAGCTCTTTAAATGGTCGAAACCCGACCTTGAAAGGTTAAATAGAACCATCCGCGTAAAACTGACAAAGCACGGAATGCACCACAGTAAGTCGGCGATTGAAAGGGCAGTTATACTGCCACATAGAGGGAGTAAGGGCGTTGTCGATGTCCAGAAAATGTGTAAGTCATAAGTTATACATTTGCCAGACTATTTTAACAGTAAGCGAGATGTTGCGTACACCATCTTGAAAGCGGATCTCGATTACACGCCCTTGAATTTGTCCTCAGAGAAGGCCGTGAATATCAGGACATAAAGCATAAAGGAATTAGAAACGCAATTTAGACAAAAAGTCATATACGGCGAGCACACCAAAACATTAGATCAACATGAAGTGGATAGTGAGGCATCCAATATTTGGCTGAAAAAGGGCGCCCTGTTTGCAGAAACGTAAGGATTCGTCATTGCGATTATGGACACGGTTGTCAACA
Source organism: Andricus quercusramuli (assembly GCA_932178445.1). NCBI lineage: Eukaryota > Metazoa > Arthropoda > Insecta > Hymenoptera > Cynipidae > Andricus > Andricus quercusramuli. Next base: position 13,528 of record CAKNXH010051169.1, on the reverse strand, counting down.
CCAGAAATTATCACCAAGACGTGTAACTTCAAGACGTGATTGACAGGTATCGATTATGTGGAGATACCAACGAATCCATCGGGCACATTATTGATAGCTCCCCGACGCCTTTGATCAGGCTATCGGGAGCGTCCCCGGGTGGCGGATAGGGGGGCCCTGTATCGAGGGTTTTTGCTGAATACGGTTACACAACTCAATAAGCAGTCGCGGACAATGGTCCAGGGATGGTCCCGAAGGAAAAACCCCCAAGTCAAGGCGTTAACAACCGTGCCGAAGACTGCGTGGCACCAGGGTGTGGTGTTCCATACAGTGTCTCTAAGATACCAGGTCGTCTCCTAGAGTATACAGACCTTACCCCCGCATGCGGGGCTCTGCGGGGGTGGACTTTGACTTCCCTAGCTACTCGTGGGAACAGCATGCAGACGAATGAACCAAAATTAAACCGGAGTGTGTGTGTGAGGAGTTGGGAGGAGAAATATACGTGGTGGAGGAGTATGACTACAAACAGGGGTCGTATGCCAAGCAAGATAAATTGTGGGCGACAATAGACATGGAAATGTGTCAAAAACACGTAGACGAGTTGAAGGATGTTCTAGCGAGGATGCAGGCCTTCTGCGACACGGAGCGGAATATGTTCATGCCAATCAGGCATGGATTTTGTGAGGCGGAAAATGTTTTGGGCAACCTGGAACACAGGATACGCTCCGTGAGTTGTTTTTACCAGGACGCGTTAAAATACACGGGAAAGGAAGTCGCAAAGAAATATAAGAGGAAGGCCGATGTGAGCAAATACACAAGCCAAAGCGGGACTCAAACCGACGAAGCTGTGGAGGCTGCCACTCCCAAACTTGGGAAGCGTGAGAGGGAGCCTTCAATGAGTCCCGTTGAGGCAAGTGACACAAGGCAGAAGGCAAAGGAACAGGGGACCCGCATTACTACTGTGGCGTTCTCGACTCTGAAAAATGAAAGCGTGGGGCGACAACAACTGCGCCAAAAAACACTAAGGAGAAGACACCAAAAAGGAGAGCTCGACCCAAGGCGGTCTTGAAAAGACTGGCCGAAGGCTCGAGCTATGCCGAGGTCCTCAAAGACCTAAAAAAGAAGGTGACGCCGGACACCCTTGGTGTCAAAATCAAGGGTGTCAGTCAAACCCGACATGGGGAGATTCTGGTGGAGGTGGGGCCGGCAGCGGATGGCAGATCCAAGCTGTCGGCGGCCATGAGGGAAGCGGTCGGTGATGGGGGAAACGTGCGCGAGCTCGTTCCCCGTATCGAAGTCGAGGTCTTGGACCTCGGCACGACTACAGAGGCGGAAGAGGTGGAGGCTGCTGTCCGAAATCACATCGGTGAAGCGGCGAGCGGAGAAATAAAGGTAAACTTGACGAAGAAGGCCTTCAGAAGTAATCTGAAGGCCTTTGTTGAGATGAAGGAGGAACTTGCATCGAGGCTTCTCCGCACGGGACACCTTAAAGTGGGATGGGTGTCCTGTCACTCGCAGAAGAAGAAGGAGATCCTAAGGTGTTATCGCTGCCTAGGCTTTGGCCACATAGCAGCGGGCTGCAGGGGTCCAGTTGGAGGTGCGGCAAAGAGGGACATGAGGCTGCGACGTGCGAAAGTACGCTGCAGTGCTTCCTCTGTGCTGCAGCAGAAGGAAAGCCCCGGACTGATCATCAGCCGGGGACGATGAGGTGCAGGGCGTTCAGAGAGGCCGCTTCGATGAAGAAGCCTCAGAGACGCACTGCCTAACCAAACATGCCCAAACAGGATGCCGAAGGCCGACGAGCCCGTTGTGTGGTACCACCACACTGCTGAGGACGTTGCGTGCATCCTGGTTGGATGATAGTTTGAAGAACGCCAAGCTGGCAGTCAAAAGTGGAAGCCGAAGCACGGCTTATTGACCTCACCCCCATGTCCTTGAAGTAATGCGAAAGCGGTTCTGAGGACATGGGTTGGCAGGAAGAGGAGGTGAGTTTAGTGGGTATTACCGTTTTTTAGGTCAAGCCCCGCACTCAGTATGTAAATGGATTCTCACCTCCTCTACAAAAAAAAATATATATATTGATGGCTCAGAGAGAATATACGCACAGACATAATGATGTGGCGTGCATTATACATTAACAAATTGCCTTTAACCTAGGACTCTTAAGAGAATGGATGCCTTTCTATAGATACATTCCAGTATTCGTTGTAGAGAACGAAGATTACATGTTATATTGAGATGTTATTGTCCGGACTGTCGTAAGGTGGAAGAGTCTACATCATCGACATTCCTTGCCCACTTAACCGGAATTTGCGGGCAACCTATAAAACCAAGATCCATAAGTAAAGCGAGCTAAGACATAAAGTAAGGACAATATAGAGGAAAGGGAAACATGCATCTATTCACCCTATCGCCATCTTGGCCACAGGCAATGTGCACGCAAGATGCATTAAACATCTTGAAATTTTAAGAGACAGTAGGATACTGGCAGCAGCTCAGCAAGCGGTTTTGTTAAACACCTGTCGTATTATAAGAAACTTCCTAGACCATTAGAAAGTAGGCGACTAAAAACCTATGGAGTAGCAGATGGTAGCTCTAAGAAAGCATCCAGAGACGACTAATGTCACCTACAATGTTCGCGGGCACTATGTAAGAAAAAGAGCGGTAAGAAACGAACTACAAACTACACCATGCTCCCAATTTTGAACTTGATAAACGTCATCGCAAGAGATTCAAAACATCGTACTAAATGAATTTATAACGTCCTGATCTCATCAAGCATTTGACTTACTTCGTGGCTGATGACAAGGAACCCGATTCACCCGAGACTGTACCAAGGGTTTCTGCCGAATATGATGACAAGAATTAATAAGCAGTCACGGACAATTGTCCAGGGATGGTCCCAAAGAAATAACCCCCGAACAGGGGCGTAACAACCGCGCCGAAAGCTGAGTGGCACCTGGGTGAGGTGTCTTAAACGATGACTCTGGGATACCAGGTGACCTCTCCGAGTATGCAGCCTTATGCTTGCATGAAGGGCTCTACAAGAATAGGCAAATCCTGTCCTTAGCTGCTCGTGGGAAGAACAATGATACTACCAAACCATCAAAAAGTTGTAGATGCGGTTCAAAACGATCGAACGCGCAGAGCACCCGACAATGGGTCGGCAACAAGTGACGATCACCCTAGAGTTCGTTGTGCTGATAATAATTATATGAAAAGACGACGAACTGGCGAAACGCCTACTTCGAGTGGACGAGTCAACTCAAGGATGACTTGCTGGACTGCTACGATGCGAGCATTATGCATGTTCACGGAGGCTTTATGGCGCGTATGGACACTGTGGTGCCAAAAACTCCCAGAGCTTCAGCACGTTTCGATTAAATCATGGCGAAATCAACAGGCCTACCTCTGGATAAATGAATATGTACGCGGAGCGCTTCCCCCACCGCTGCTTGAACAAGCTGCAGACGAAGATGAGGAAGCGACATTAAGACCAACCGCGGAAAGCAGGAACCTTCTGAAGATGATCGCGATTTCAGGACAAGGAGGAACATTAACATGCAGGTTTCTCCTAAGCCCCAAGATCTGGCTGAAATGAATGCCTCCCTTCGTGAAGATTTCTCGCAGGAGTCCGACCTCTGGACCATCAATTGCTCAGTTTATGGTGTTGCGAGAGCTTTGGCTGATTCAAACCGAAGGCTAAGACCGACGATGGATCAAAAGACCAAAAGATGCTTGCATCAACTGAACAAAAAAAATTGGATGGACAAGATAGGATGCGTCTCCTGTTCAGTGTGTGATTGACTACATAACATGTGGTAGAGCGTTCACGAAAAGGGTTCGAAAGTTCGCCCAAGAACTGAGGATCTACAATCACACACTGAACAAGTCACAGCTGCTGACAATCAAGCAGCATACTGTTGAAAATATACGGGTGTTATCTGACGCAAGGAGGTGAATGTAGAAGAGGGAGAGATGGATCAGGGCTCGCCCACCCGCTAAAATCTATGGTTGTTATGTAAAAAATGTGGCTCAATTGGGCAGAATATTGCTAATTTTAGCTGTTCATTGTTATAATGTGTTAATTAGAACTGGAACAGAAGTTTTAAAAATCACTGAGTAAATTATTATTTTATCATCATCTTACTTTATTTTACGAAATCCATTATATATTACAATTTTTTATAATTTTACAACTATTTTTAAAGACTGCAGAAGTTAAAATGAGAGTAATTCTTAGTATCAATGGTTATCGATTTCAGATACTGCCATAAATTTTGCATCGCCTATAAAAATAAATTGAGTTCTCTTTATATGAAGTGTATGGAGAAAATTGTTTTTGATTGCAATCGGGCTCGAATGATGTACATCAATGTGTCTCGAGTAATCGCCACTATTCGATCTTTCGAAACGCTGAAGCACGGTTTTTTACTCTTTGTGAGTAAATTATTCTATATTTTTTTCATATTAAGAAAAAGTTTGAGGTCTCCAAAACGGTTTTCTCATGATTCATGATTTTCATGATCTCATGATTTAATTAAGGGCATGAATATATTATGTCACGCATTACCGACATTCCCACGCCCCCCACTTACAATAAGGAAATGCAGATATCGAAATTAATTTTTTTTTTAATTGATAGATAATATTTTGGCGCATGATGGCCTCGCCAGTTTGAGTTGCTTACTTATAAAAAACATGTTTCTGTAATATTTACAATGTTCACCTTACTGCTCTGGTATTCAGATTTATACAAAGATGGCACCTGGCAGCAAGGTGATTTATTTTCACTTATTACACATACAAGTGTCGTTCGTTTGCAGTTGACCAGAGACGAAAAACTTGTTTATTTAATTTATGAAAATTATACCAAAATTTCCAACAATTTATTTCTAAGTGAAATAAAAAAAATAAAATTTGGGATATAAAGCAGATCAGAAGATAGCATAAGTCATACCAAATAAAATTGCATTAGGTAATGTTGGTCGCCGATCAGCAGGGGCTTATGATTTAATTATTACATGTATCTTTATCTTCAAAACTTAAAGTTATTCAAAATTAATTTAATGAAAATTAAATTGATTTCTATTTCAAATTTTTATAAAGCATACAATTACCTGCTAGCAAGTAACCTACATTGCATAATAAAATATTTGTTGACAAAGACTGGCTGTTCTCCCACCTTGCCCATACCCGAAATTTTAATTTACATTATGTAACCTAGAAGTACCACGTTGCAAATCTTTTTATAATCCTCATAAATTGCATAATTATTTTTTCGTCTTTGCTCGACTGTACTGGCACCAGACGCTTGTAATACATGAAAAGAAATAACTATCCCAGCCGCCACCAAATTTGTCTAAATTTATATACCTGTGTAATAAGGTGAACAGCGACCCCCCTCATTCTTTATGTTATCACAGAAAGGGGAAAACTTTAAGGGTTTACTCTGTTGTTGTGCAAAAACTCTTCGGCGTAGGATGCTTTAAAAGTGTAGTTTCAAATAATGATTAGATCAATTCATTGACGCAAAAGATTTGACACGAGAAAAATTTTGTTGACTCTTCCAAATATGTGCAATAATATTTTTTTTTCAATTATTGTAATAAATAAATATTGTTTATTATAAAGAAACTGTAAGATGCTCTTCAGGGCCATGTATTTCCTATAATTGGGAAAATTTCCCAAATATTGTAGGAATTTATCATTCCCAAACAAGTATGTAGAATTTCCCAAACCGACCGAAATAATTCCTTTCAAAAGTAAATTTTTCCAAAGTATTGGGGAAATTTCCAACTTTTTTAGGAAAATAATCCTTTCGACCCAAATTTGGAAATTTTACCTCCAAAATTAGCGGGAAAATTACGGAAATATTTTACAGTGTTTATTATTGTATATTGTTATTGTATATTGAAATACATCACAATTCTCCTCACGCACAAACTCAAAGGTCGCACATGCACATAAATACACATGATGGACAGCTGACTGATGATGTGACTTCCTAGGGTTTACCTCTCCCTATATTATAGTTCGTCCACTGGTGGAAAAAATTGCAAGATATAGAAATGCCTTCTGAATTCCCAGGTGTGGAATTCCACACCTTTGAGCTGCAAAACTGCGTGGGCCAGCAGTTCTAGGAATGTGGGGGGTCTATTCATGCGTATTATTATTGATAGTTCATATTTATTCATTTCAAATCGACCGCGGTTTTCGGCACATGCGCAGTTGGAGAAGTTGCTTAGAGCAAGCGCAGCGATAAAAGGCCGGATAGCCAATGAACGTCACTTGATAAACAAAAACCTACCCACTCGCGGTCTTAAAAATAACGAATCCCTTCGTTTCCAGGACGCGGAAATACGCGAGACTTTGCTGTGTAAACTTTGTTATCCGTTAAACATGTTTTTACACTTCAAAGGAACATCTTTAATCAGTAAAAAAAAGTTTGTGCTTGATTTAATATATTTAATTTGACTTTTTCCAAAACGCACTGCTGTCCCAAACGTAACGTCTCTTCGCGAAAAAAAATCGTCCGGCACTGGCTAACCCCAGGTAAGACTGCATTGTCAGCTGCTAGCTAGACCTTTTAGGTACAAGTAAATAAAGAAATAATATATAAATATTAGTAATATAAATAATACATGAATAAAAAATAAAAGATAAATAGTCAACGTGAAACTAAATAAAATTGTATTTACTTCCAGAAGCCTGATGTTCAAACTTGTGTAGACCGAAATGCGTCGACAAATATTTAGTTTCAAAGTTAAAAGTTTTTTTAGGTAACTCAACATTTGGAAATTTTAAGTTAAACTCTTTGCCAAATATAGAAAAGTGTTCGTGAAAATCATAAAGTCAAGAGCAAATCCTACTTTTTAAATCTAAATCAAGAGCACAATTAAATGTAATGTAATTGCTGGGTATTCATACAAAATATTTTATCGTGCAATATTAATTCTTGTGAACCAAAAGTTCAAGGTTGGTCGTTCATCTTCATTTTTTATGTGGTGCAACTTCAGATTCAATAAGATAAACAATGGAATATAAAGGAATCTGAAGTTGCATCTTACAAAAAGTGAAGGTTAAGGACGAATCTCGGACTTTTGGCTCCCAAACATGGAGTAATCATGAGACCGATCTCCGCACATGGGTTCTGATTGTGGTAAGTGCACCTTTTTGGCCGAGCTCAGATGTTTCTAATCAGCACACCATGGCCATTTGGGCATGCGCACTGTGATCTGGTATCTCCTTTTCTCCCGTCAGAAGTGTGCGAGTGAGCGTCAGTGCATGACAACCATTCTGTGATGGCAACGACAGCAATTGAGGTTATATCAATATTTCGCAACTTATGGCAAAAATTTTTGCAAAGTTAAGTGAAAGTCAGAAAATTAAATAAACAAGTGGCAAAAATGATAATACAAATTTTTATTTAAGATTACTAGGAGAATTTAAAGTGATTTTTAATTTTTTTTTTTTTTAATTTAAAGAGAATATTTAAAAACATTTCAAACAAATTTTAGTGTATAAATAACAATTGAACAATTATTAATTTATGATGACTTGAAATAAAAATAATTTTACTTCTAATTTTAAAAGTGTTCAGTTGAATATTAATAATATTGACGGGAACGTAACTTCAGTTTTCAGTTGTGCATGCCCGAATGGCCATAATATGCTGATTAGAAACGTCTGAGCTGGGCAAGAAAGGTGCAGTTACCGCAGTCAAAATTCGAGGCGCTTTGTACAGCATGATCGGTCTCCTTATTATTACTCTGTGCTCCGAAAAAATAATATTGCACGAGTAAATATTTTGTATGAATATCCAGCAATTGCATAATATTTAATTGTGCTCTTGATTCACATTAAAAGAGTAAGATTTAGTCTTGATTTTATGATTTTTTTTTTTCAAATTTTTAGGTATACTTTTCTAGATTTGCCAAAAAGTTGAACTCAAGAGTTCAAAATGTTCATTCAAGCAAGAAAGCTTTTAACTTTTTAACTAAATATTTTTTCACTCGTTCATCAAAATAATTTTCACGTAGGCTCATTCGACGCAAAATATTGTAATCTGAAGTGAAGTATGAATTTCTAACGGTCAAAGGAAATATACCCAAACGAACCCTAACCGCCTACTTATAAATAGCGCGCGCTACCCACCAAACTACCGCAAATTATGAATTCGAAATTTGTACGAAATTAAATTTGTGTTACAGACATTTAAGCTTTTGACTACAAACTGGATCAAAATGACCCAGGACTAGGGTTTTGAGCACCAGTAATCTAAAGCATAGCTTAGATTGGAGATCATTGGGCCATACAGTAACAATTGAAGGCTTTTTCATAAATAAATTATTAAAGTTTTTTTGAATACTTTAACTTTTATTTTTTTATAATATCACAACCCTAACATATAAATTAATGTTTCAAGTGTGCTCCCAATTTTTTTGCTGAAATCGGTTTGATAGATGTAAAATAGCAGTCATTTTGAAATACGATAGGGTCAATTTATCCCAGTGTGTAGTGAATGACAATTTAGAGAGATGTGAAGTCGAGACGTTAAAAATTGGTATTTGTTGGAGGGCTAATCAGAGTCAGATTAAGGGTTCATTCACAAAATACGTGATACATTTTTCACGAACTTTTAACACCCCCTCCCCCTACCCTTGCGTAACGTTTTTTCCATTGTTCTTCACATGGAGAATGATACTTTGATAGACCCCCACCCTCCCCTGAACGTATCACGTATTTTGTGAATGACCCCTAAGATGATAAGAAAAATGTTCTTGTTTTGCCAATGTGAATGTCTTATTTCCTATCATTTTAGACATTTTGTCAGTTTTATCAAATACATAATTATGTTTTCATATGTACTGTATTCCAAGATTGTTAGGTTTACTGATTTTAATTAAAACTTCGGGGGTCTTTTCTAGGGATTTTCAATATATTGTATTCGAGAGTGTTTAGTGAACTTCGATACCGTTCGTATGGCAGCAATGGGAGTTTAACTGAGACAAACTAAAGTGTCAACGTGTTATAAATAAATTTCCTTATAATTAACTAAGTACACCTTAACACCTTATTGTTATTTAACAATAAATAACCTTTGAACGTATGTTGTTAATTGATTTGTAGTGGAATGATATTGGGCATGACAGGGTAAATCTAATAAATCTACTATTTGAAATTTGTGAAAATTTCTCGAGCTCAAAATGATATTAAGTGCAGCTGCACTGCAAAAATCTAAAATTTTATTTTGGTACGAACATTGCTAACGTTTAATCATTTGTATAATTTTGTGAAATCGTAAACTCATCGTAAAATCATCGTGATGGTTTTGCACGAATTTAAAATTTCATCAACTTAAAATATACCTAATCGAATAAATGGACAGTGAAATCCGTTAAAAAAAGAGAATTTAAAAAATTAAGAAATAGGGTTATTTGGAGTTAGAGCTAGCCTGCGAAGAGGTTGCATTTAGCATTTGGATACAATTTTTTAAAAATAGATCGCAACAATAAGTTATTCAGAAGGATATTATTAATTAAAATTGTATTGTTATCAGACTTTTACAAGGAAACATAATTACGACACCGAGCAAGTCACGCCTACCCCGAAAGGGAAATGGCTTAATGGTATATAATGGTATATAATACCAATGATTATAGCAAACGACCATACCACGCTGAAAACCCCAGTTCTCGTTAGATCACTGAAGTTAAGCAGTGTTGGGCGCGGTTAGTACTTGGATGGGTAACGGTGCAGGGGTACTAATAACTGCGTGCTGTTGGCGTGTCGTGGGTGTGGTGAGCCCACACTTGTAGTTATTGACTACAAGAAACTATCCATCTAGAAACACTACCCGAATCGGGTACTGAGAAAATTTTGAAAATGAAGTTTGGGACTAGTAATTATTTTAGTTAGTAATTTATTTTCCTTGTATTTTTATGTCTTTTCTTACAGTTACTTCATCCTGACGAGTGTAATTGTAGTGGAAAATTTTATTATTTGGTTGCAAATCCAACAATTTTTATTAAAAAGTCATACTTTTTATTTGAAATATCTACTATTACATTATTGGTTGAGAATTCATATTTTTTAGTAGAAAATTCATCTTTAAGGTTGAAAATGCCTTTTTTTGGTTCAAAAATGATTTTTAAACTAAAAATATTTGAAAATTTCTCCCTTCGGTTCAAAATTCAGCTATTTAGTTAAAATCTATTTTACTGGAAATTATTCATTTTTAGTTAAAAATTAAATTATTTGTCTGTAAATTGGTGTATTTTGTTGAAAATTTGTCTTTTTTGGCAGAAAATTAATTTTCTTTGTTGAAAATTCGTCGTTTTGATTAATAATTCATCTTCGTAGATTAAAAGTTAAACCATTTTGTTTGAGGTTAAAAATTTAACTATTTTATTGAAAATTCGTTTCTTTATTGTTGTAAATTCATCACTTTTTCATTAGAAAATGTATTCTCTTTATTAAAAATTCAATTACTTGGTTGGAATCTAAAAAAACTGTAATAAAAAAATCATCTTATTGGCTGAAAATCGAACTATTTTGTCGAAAAAACTTTATTTTTGTATAAAAATTAATTTTTAAATTTTTTAACTATTTCATTTAAGGTTGAAAATTGATAGTTTTTAGTCGAAAATTCAACTATTAAATTTGTCATTAAAAATTAACCTTTTTTGGTTAAAAATTCAAACTTTTGGTAGAAATTAAAAATCTTCCTAATTGAAAATTCAATTACTTCATTGAAAATTGAACTACTCTTCTTCAAATTTTTTATACTGGTTGAAGACTTATACATTTTGTGGAAATCCTTTTTTTCCACCAAAATTAATTTTTTTAACTGAAAATTTAACTATTCCATTTTTGGATGGAAATTTATCGTCTTTAGTAGAAAATTCAACTATTCGGTTGGAAGTCTGTGTTATTATTTGTTTGCAAATTGGTTTATTTTGTTGAAAATTTTTCACTTTTTGGTAGAAAATTAATTTTCTTTGTTGATAATTCGTCGTTTTGGTTAAGAATTCATCTTTGTAGGTTTAAAGTTAAACTATTTGGATAAAATTATAACTATTCTGTTGATTTTTTTTAATTCAACTCTTTGGTTGAAAATTGAACTATTTTATTGAAATTTTTTTTTTTTTTTTATATTGTTGTTGAAATACCAACTATTTAATTTTTCGTTGAGAATTCGTTTTTTCGTCGAACATTCCAATTTTCGTGTTGAAAATTCAACTATTTTTGGTTAAATTTTTGGCTGCAAATTCAACTGTTTTGTTGAACATTCGCCTATTTCGACAGAAAATTCGTCCTTTTGGATTTAAAATTCACCGTTTTTGTGGGATGGGGTCAACTTTGCACGTAGCAACTTTGCACGTGCCCAACTGTGCACGTCGATGGCCAGACGGACAACTGTGCACGTCGTTGGTCAGACGGATAACTGTGCACGTGCCAACTGTGCACGTGCACAGATGTCACTTGCCCAACTGTGCACGTTTATGTTCTTACGTAAGGGTTTATAACTTGTATAAAAACAACTATAAAACGTTACTAATTCTCTCTATTTATCATATCTCATAAATTGGCCTAGTTTTAAGTGCTTTCTCGTACAAAAATTCATAATTGGTTCCAAATATCATAACTGTACGTATCACTCCAAAGGTAAGATTCATAAATCTATTAAAATTGGTTGAAATCGATATTTCTCAGTTGAATAATAATATTTCGCAACCCAAAATTCGATTGTTAAATGATATACTTGCTAAGACTATACCCAGAATGCTTTCAATTCTAAAGAACAAATGGGAGAAAGAATTCGAACATGCGCAAAAGTTTGAAAAACCCGCGAGCCTCACTTTCGACGAATTCATAGAATTCAAGGAATTCATAGATTTCCGTGAATTCGTAGTGAATTCGCTGAATTAGTAAAAATCGTTGAATTGTCTGACTTCCCTGAATGCCTTGCTTTCTCTAAATTCCTTGAATTCTCTGAATTCTCTAAATTCCTTGAATTCCCTGAATTCCTTGAATTCTCTGAATTCCTCGAATTCTCTGAATTCTCGGAATTCCGTGAATTTTTAGAATTACCTGAATTATCTGAATACCCTGAATTATCTTAATTCGTTGAATTCGTCGAATTCTCTGAATTCCTTGAGTTCGCTGAATTCCTTGAATTAGCTGAATTTCTTGAATTCTCTGAATTCCTTGAATTCGTCAAATTTAAAGAATTCTGTGAATTCCTTGAATTCATTAAGTTTTTTGAATTCGTGGAATTTGTTTAATTTTCTGAATTCCTTGAATTTGTTGGATTCTTTGAATTCTCTGAATTCCTTGAGTTCGTTGAGTTCCTTCAATTCCCTGAATGCCTCCAATTTGCTAAATGCCTTGCTTTCTCTGAATTCCTTGAATTCGTTCAATTTGTTGAATTCGTTAAATTTGTAGAATTCTCTGAATTCCTGGAATTTTTTGAATTCGTTGAGTTCCTTGAATTCGCTGAATATCTAGAATTCGCGGAATACCTTCAAATTTGCTGAATCTCTAGAATTCTCGGAATTCCTTGAATTCTCGCAATTCCCTGAATTATCTGAATAGCCTGAAGTCTCTGAATTCCTTGAATTCGTCGAATTCTCTGAATTCCTTGAATGTTTTCAATCCTGTGAATTCCTTAAACTCTCCGAAGTCCCTGAATTGTTTGAATTCCTTGAATTCTCTGAATTCTTCGAATTCCTTGAATTCTCCGAATTCTTTGAATTCTCTGAATTTCTTAAATTCGTTGAATTCCTTGAATTCTCAAAATTTCTCGAATTCTGTCAATTCTCTGAATTTCTTGAGTTTGTTGAATTTCTTGCATTCGCTGAATGCCTTCAATTTGATGAATAACTTGAATTCTCCGAATTTCTTGAATTCCCTGAATGCAAGAAATTCTCTGGATTCGTTGAATTCTCTGAATTACTTGAGTTTCTTGAATTTCTTCAATTCGCTGAATGCCTTCAATTTGCTGGATGCCTTGCTTTCTCTGAATCTCTTGAATTCTCTGAATTCCTTGAATTCTGTGCATTCTTCCAATTTTCTGAATTCTTTAAATTGTCTGGATTCCTTGGACTCTCTGAATTACTTAAGTACGACCCTTACGTAAGGATATAAACGTGCACAGTTGGGCAAGTGACATCTGTGCACGTGCACAGTTGGGCAAGGGACATCTGTGCACGTGCACAGTTGCGCAAGTGACATCTGTGCACGTGCACAGTTGGGCAAGGGACATCTGTGCACGTGCACAGTTGGGCAGGTGACATCTGTGCACGTGCACAGTTAGGAAAGTGACATCTGTGCACGGTAAAGTGCACAAGAGTCCATCTGTGCACGTCTAAATTTCGACGTGCACAGTTGTCCAAGTACCATCTGTGCACGTGTACAGTTGTCCAAGTGACAACTGTGCACGTCTAAATTTCGACGTGCACAGTTGTCCAAATGACAACTGTGCACGTCGAAACTTAGACGTGCACAGATGGGCTCCTGTGGTCTTAGACGTGCACAGATGGAC
>CAKNXH010051168.1:0-14687 GCA_932178445.1 Andricus quercusramuli | reverse complement strand
AAATTTTATCTTTTTTCGTTGAAAATTCATGTATTTTGTTAAGAATTCGTCTTTTTTTGGTAGATAATTAAACTTTATGATTTGAAAATTAGTTTTTAATTGGATGAAAATCAGTTTTTCAACTAAAAAATTAACTATTTCATTTTTTGTTGAAAAATGATCTTTTTTTCGTTGAAAATTCATCTTTTTGTTTAAAAAATCGACTATTTGTTTAAATTCTCATTTTTTACTTGAAAATTCACTATTGTAGTTTTAATAGATTTTTTAAATTGAAAATTTTATTTGATTCGTAGATAATTAATCTTTATAGTTGGAAAATTAATTTTTCATCTAAAAATGTAACCATTTCATTTTTGGTTGAAAAATGATCTTATTTCGTTGAAAATTCATCTATTTTGTTTAAAATTAGTCTTTTTTGGTTGAAAATTCATCACTGTAGTTAAAAATTAATTTTTTTAAATTAAAAATGTCATTTTATTGAAAATTCTTCTTTTGTTGTTGAAAATTATTGTTAATTGAAAATATAAGTATTCCATTTTTCGTTGGAAATATCACTTTTTTTGGTAAATAATTAATCTTTATGGTTGGAAAATTGATTTTTACTTGGTTGAAAATCAGTTCTTTAACTAAAAATTTATTTATTTTATTTTTGGTTGAAAATTCATCTATTTTGTTTAAAAACTTAACTATTTGCTTCAATTCCCATTGTTTAATTCAAGATTTTCATAATTGCAGTTGAAATTTTTTTTTTTTTTTTTAATTACAAATTTTATTTGATTGAAAATTCTGTTTTCGTTGACTATTCCACTATTTGTTAAAAAGTTATATTTTTTTTCGAAAATTAAACTATTCTTTTGTACATTCGTCCTTTTAGACGAATTTGTTTAAACATTCATTTTTGTAGGCTGAAAATTTAATGATTTCGTTAAAAATTCAACTTTTTTGTTCAAGAGTCGTCTTTTTTGGTCGAAAATTTAACTTTTCGACTGAAATTTCTGTTTTTGGTAGTAAAATTTCTTACGTAAAAATGCATCTTTCTTGTTGAAAATTCCACTATTTTGTTAAAAAGTAATACTTTTTTTTGGTTGCAAATTTAACTATTTTGTTGTAAATTCGTCCCTTTTGACAAATTTGGTTTAAAATTCAACTTTTTGTCTAAGATTCATCTTTTTTACACGAAAATTTAACTGTTATGAGTTGAAAATTCTGTTTTTTGGTAGTAACATTTTTTAATTGAAAATGCATCTTTCTTGGTTGAAAATTTATCTTTCTGGATTAAAAATGATCTTTTTTGTTGATAATTTTAACTTATCAGATTCAAAATCCAAATGACTTCTAAAAAATTCGTCTTTCTGGCTGGAAAATTTTTTCCACATGAAATTTGTATCCGATTGAGCGAATGGCACAAATGATTGGCTTTTTGATAAAAACACCAATAATTATTTTCAATTTGTTACACCTAAAATTAAATAACTTTAATTAGAGACCATGTATATTAAATGATATAAAAACAAAATTGCGGTGAAATCGAATTTAATAAAATACAAAATACATTACACTTGAATAGGAACCAAATCTTTCAGATGAAAACGATATTACTTACAAGTTGAATAATGTACAGTAGATGTTCGAATCTTAATTTTTTTAGCGCACTTAAAACTAAAGGAATCGAGAATAAATTGTTACATTACATACTTTGGATATGGTCTTTGTTATGGGATCAGCCATCGAATTTCACAACTGAATAGATGCAAAAACCACCGTTGGTTTTGCGAAAGAAAAAAAAACAATGTAAATTTATCTCGGATGATTGGGCATTCAATTAATATACATAATTTAAGTTCATATTCAAGTTACCTATTTTTCATTATAATATCATACACCATGTACACAAAATAATAACCTAGAATCCTACCGTTTCCTTATTTTAATACCGTTTACAAAACGATATATCTACCTTGCATCCTCTCGTCTACTTAAACCTTACAAATATATCTCTTTACATGCACTTGGGAAATAATAAGTATTAATTTTTCGTCTCTTAACCCTCGTTAAAAAATCTCGCAAATCAATCAACAACCGACGAAAACAAAGCGTTCAAATTTAAAAATCTCCAATCGACTCCACTCAACGAAATAAAATATGTACTTTCTTCGTCTGAATTCGACATGAGATACTAAATTTGATCAATTTCATCGACAATTAAATTGATTTTTGTAAACTTGAGAAAGAACAAAAGAGAAAACGAAAAATCGCTGTTCAATGAGTAAAACTAGCCTTCAGGGGGAAAAAGAATCAAGTTGCATTTTGTTCGTTGGTACATCAATTTTTGGTATAGAAAAAGTACGAACTGATCCAGCACTGTCACTACTAACATTATTATCATTATTATTATTATTATTATTATTATTAAGCAGCAGATATCAACGTAAATAAATTCGAACTGAAAAATCAGGATTATAAAATTGAAAATTCTATATTAATAATATTATACTCTCTCTCTCGTTTTAAATATTTCGTTAATATGTAATATACGAGACAGATTTAGATTATTATTATTAATTCTACCTAACATCTAAGGTTTCGTCGACAACAGAAGTTTCAAGATTGAATCAGAAAGTTACCCTTCATTTCGAAGACCTGAATTATTATTTCCACTACATATCTACTCGGGTATTTAAAACTCTTGGATTCTTAAAACCTTCTGCCTCAATCCGATTCAACCTTCAGGTACCAGCGTACCAGAAAATAGTGTGTATTTCAAAATTATGTATCTCAATACTAGAAGGAAGACACGAGTAAATTGGTTCCAATTTCTTTGTCAATAATCAGAACTTAGCCTAATTTTTTTAAAAACTCTGATTGTATACGTACATCATATCGATTATGGATAGATATCTAATAGATTAAATCTTTTTCAAAGGCACCCTCTCTCTCTATTCTTCTTCCTTCTAATATTTATTTATCCTTTCGTCGAGTACGAAGAGATTTTATGTAACAGCTACGCGAATTGCTGACAATTTCAGGTATATTGTATTATATTTATATAGTGCCATAATTAGAAAACTAGAAGAGCTTTGTCATTGGAGAAACGACACTCTCCAAAATACTTCCTTCATTTTTGTATCATCGACCGACCCTCTCCCGAGAAACAGAAAGAAACAAGTCAATGAGTGAAGCAAGTGGGACGACGATTTAGCGCATATCTGGCAGTGGAATTTAATACGATCAGAAAAGCAAAAACAGTCTTTGAACCTAGTTTTTATCTGAGTATACAAAATACTAAATGTAAATCCTAAGACGTTTTGCAACTGTGTATAGTGTCACAGCTTCAAAAAGACAAACTTAATTCGCGGAGAAAAACGAGGGGGGGAAAAAAGAAACACCTGCACTTGCAAACCTAATACTTTGTCAATTATTTCGGTAAATTAAATCTAGTACTATTAATTGAAATGCGTCTTTGAAGGGTGGTCAGTGTTTGGTTTTTCTAGGAGGAGATTTGCATTAACGAAGAATACCAGATAGGCGGTGGTTTGGGCGGCTTCGAAGACTTGCGAGCTTGTCATGGGATAGACGTTCATGTCGTTGTAGTGATACCACTGATCATCGTGTTCAATGTAACTCGTGTAATGCCCGCAATCCATTCCATCCCCGACGTGAGATATCACGCAGATTGGTTTGTAGATTTCGTCGCTTTCGGACCCATCGCTCCTGAAAACAAAAATTTCATTTTTCAACAATTAAAATTTATACAGGGATCACAGCGCAAAAGGAGCTCAAAAAAGGGGAAATAGGGTGGGTCAGGGTGTCGAGCGATTCTTAGGAACAAAATTCAAGGTATTTTCCAGGGTTTCCAGGTCAAGAAATCAAGTTTTTCCAGGTCTCCTTTTTTTTACATCAAATAATGAAATAACCAATTGCTATCCATGTAAAAAATAAGCCATTTCATTTTTTGTTGGTCAATAATTTCTAAAAAGGGTAGAACCATAAATAAACAAATTTTTAATTTTTTGCGAACAAAAGTCGCCTTTAAAACCTTGAAATCTTTGAAATCTTTGTGAATTCGTTGAAATCTCTTGAAGTACATAAAATCGTTGTGAAATCTTGAAATTTCTGTGAAATCTTTTGGAATCTTTTCAAATTTTTGTAAAATATTTGAAATCTTTGAAAACTTTAAAATCCTTGAAACCTTTGAAATCTTTTGAAATTTTTATGAAATCTTTGAAATATTCGTGACAGCTTTCTTTAATCTTTGTTCGTGAAATCTTTCGTATTCGTTTGAAGTCATCGAAATCTTTGAAATCGTTTAAAATCTTTGGAATTCTTGTATTATTTTGATATCTTTATGAAATTTCTATGAAATATTTCTTTTGTATCTTTTGTATTCATTAAAAATCATATCAATATTTTTAAAATGTGTACAATCTTTTGAAAGTTTTAAAATCTATGGAAATGTTCGAAATCGTTGTGAAATCTTTGAAATCTAGTGTATATGCCTTTTTTGAATCTTTGAAATCCATGCAATCTTTATGAAACGTTAGAAATCTTTGAGAATTTGTTGTGAAATTTTTTTAATCTTTTTCAAATCTTTTTAAATATTTGTGAAATTTTTCATACATCTTTGTTTGTGAAATCTGTTTTATTCGTTGAAATCAGTGAATTAATAGTGAAATCTTTCCAAATCTTATAAAATGTTTTTAAACCTTTTGGAATCATTTCAAATCTTCGAAATATTTTAAAAACTTAGAAATCTGGTGTACTGTAAACGTTTTCAAATCTTTGAAATCCTTTAAATCTTTGTAAAATGTTCAAAAACCTTTTAAATATTCTAAAATCTTTGAAATATTTTGAAACCTTTTCAAACTGAATTAAAATCGAAATTTTCAACTAATAATGTTTATAATTTGGAAGTTGAATGTCACAAAAAAATGTATACTTGTAACATTCTATATTAGCGAGGACGAAATAAAAAAACTTATAGAATTATTCACAATATCAGGGTGGCGATTCGGCTGACGATTTCAAATTTCCTGTCATTTAACGGTCAAGTTTTTCAATTTTCCTGGTCAACTAAAAGTAACATATTCATATTTTCAGAATAAACGCAAATATTTATTTTAATTTATGACGCTCAGTCTAAACATCCTTGAACACAAAAACAGAGAACGGAGAAAAAAATACTTACAATTTTCACTAAAAAATATTCATTTATTACAAAAAATGGAATAGTTAAACTTTCAGTTGAAAAAATTAATTTTCATCCAAAAAAACGGAGTTTCAACAAAATAGTTCAACTTTCAACCAGAGTGATGAATTTTCAAATAAAATGATGAATCTTCAACTGGAATAGTTAAATTTTAAACCAAAAAGATGAATTTTCAACTAAAAACTATGAATACTTAACCGGAACACTTGAATTTTCAACCCGAGATGAATTTTTAAACAAGATTAATTTTATACTAAAAAATATAATTCTTCAACGAAATACATGAATTTTTAACCAAATAGTTGAATATTGAAATAAAAAAAAAAATATTTCTCAACCGAAAATGAAATAGTAACATTTTTAGTTTAAAAAATTAATTATAACCCAAACATAAGAGTTTTCAACTAAAAGAATGAATTTTCAACTAAAATAGTGGATTTTTAAACCAGAAAGATGAATTTTCATCTAAAAAAAGATTAATTTCCCACCAAAAAATGCAATTTTTTAACAAAATACATGAATTTTTAACGAAATAATTTAATTTTCAATTAAAAAAGACAAAGAAACGAAAAACATCCAAAGGAAAAAAAAGTTGTCAATCAAACAGCTCATTTTTCAATCACAGAAATGAATTTTTAATTAAAACGATGAATCTTCAAACAAAAAAATTTTAACAAAAGAGTTTAACATTCAGCCAAATAATTTTATTTCCAACCTAAAAGATGAATATTTGATAGAAATTATGAATATTTAACTAGAATACTTGAATTTTTAACCGAAAAGAAGAATTTTTAAACAAGAAGATTAACTTTCAATTAAAAAGATAATTATTACAAAAAATATAAATTTTTTAACAAAACACATGAATTTTGAACGAAATAGTTGAATTTTCAACTGAAATAATTGAATTTTGTGCCAAAAACATTAATTTGCAACCATAAAAATAAACTTTTTACAAAAATGACGAATTTTCCACAAAATTCATACATTTTCAAACAAATAGTTTAATTTTTAAATGTAAAATATCAATTTTCAACCAAATAGTTGAATTTTCACAAAAAAAAAAAGAAAAAGATAAATTGATTTTTAACAAAGTAGTTACATATTCAACCAGAGAAGAATTTTAAATTAAAATTATGAATCTTCAACTTTTCTAACTTGACAAAAATTATTAATATAATGAAAACTTGAATTTTGCTATGATTAGAAGTAAATTCCCGGTTTTTAAATTAAATTTCAGGTCATTTCCTAGTTTTTTTTTTGTCAAGTCGCCACCCTAAATATTAAAGTCTGTTCATTGCAATCTATAAAATAATTGGTAGTCTATAAAAAATGCCTAGAAATCTCTTTATTTATTGTGTAATAAGTAAAAGATAAATAAAAAAACTTTTCAGTAGCAAGGTTTCTTCTGAATTAGAATGACTTTAGAGGAATCTAAAGGAAAAGAGAAGAATTTGATGAAATTCATAACAATTCAAGGTGAATTCGAAAGAATTCGATGAAATGCCTAAGAATTAAAAGAGAGGTTGAAAGACTTCAGGGTCAATCAAATAACAACTTTTGGAATTTCAAAAAAATCCATTAAATTAAGCTTAACTGAGTAAATTTAGAAGAAATCAAGTAAACTAAAAAAATGCAAGAGAATTCCTAAGAATTTAAACGAATTCAGGTCAAATTCCAAAAAAAATTCAAAATCACTCCAAATCTTTGAAATCCTACTAACTTATAACCAAAATAGAATTCAAATGAGTTAGTAATAATTTAAAAATCGAAAAATTTTCATTGATTTTAGCAAAATTTGAGTGCATTTAGATGATTTTAAGGGAAATGAGAATAATTCAATGAAATTCATAAACAATGAAGCTGAAGGAAAAAAGCAATCAAGTGAATAGAAAACAATTCGAAAACATGAAAATTTAAAAGAACGTCATGAAATTTCTAAGAATTTAAGGTGAGTTTGAAAGACTTCAAGATGAATTGAACAAAAACTTTGAGTAGAATTGAGTGAATTTAGAAGAATGCAGGATAAATTAATACGAATTCAGGGCAAATTCTAAATGAATTGCAAAAACTATTGGAAAATCTCTTCAAATCTTTGAAACCCTACTAATTTCTAACCAAAAAAGAGATTAGTGACTACAAAACAATATAATTCAATTCAATAGAATTCAAATGAACTAGAAATAATTTAAAAATTACTAAACCCCTTTGAAAATCCCTTAAAATTGTTTAAATCGCTTGAAAATGCCTTGAAATCTTTTAAATTATCCTAAAATATTTCAAATCCTTTAAAATCTTTTTAAATTCCTTGAAATTTTTTACAAGCTCTAGAAAATGTCAAAGAATTAAAAAAAATACCATAAAATAGTTCAAATCCTTTGATCATTTTATCAATTGAATTTCAAAGAATTGAAAAGAATTCAGGATAAATTAATAAGAATTCAGGGTGAATTCCAAAAACTAATTTCAAAACTCTTGAAATCTTTGAAGCCTTTAAAATCCATTACAATATTATTAAATCCTGTGAAATTCTATTCTATTCTGGCGATATATGCTGAAATCCTGGAAAATTTATTAAATACACTGAGAGCATTAAGAAACACTTACAATCATTGAAATACTCGAAAACCTTATAAAATGCCATTAAATCTTTTAAAATATCATAAAACCTTATAGGCCCTGTAAAATCATTCCATATCTTCAAATTATTGAAATCAATTAACAAATTTCTTGGAATTTTTTAAGATTTCCTAAAATATTTCAAATCCTTTGAAATATTATATTATTTTTCTACAAAAAAGGACGAATTTTTAACAAATGACATACGTTTTTAACCAAATACTTGAATTTTAAAAATAAAAAAGATCAAATTTGAACCAAAAATGGAATTGCTACATTTTCATTTCAAGAAACTAATTTTCAAATGAAAAAACCAATTTTCTACCAAATTATTGAATTTTTGAGCCAAAAAAAAAGAACTTTCTACAACACATTCGAATTTTTAACTCAAAAATATATGCTTTCAATACAAAAAATAAATTTCAATCAAAAAATGCAATTTTCAGTTTAAAAAATTAATTTTTAACAAAGTAATTTGATTTTCAACGAAAAATACAGCGTTTCAACAAAATAAATATGTTTTCAACTAAATAGTTAAATTTTTTACCAATTTTCTGCCAAAAAATATAACTTTTGAACGAAATTTGAACTTGCAACCAAATAGTTGAATTTCTGACTGAAAAATATCAATTTTCAAACAAATGGAATAGTTCAATTGTGGTCTGCACTTCAAACGTGTACCTTATTTGTTCATAAATAATTCATTCAAGTGCTATAATTGCTTTAATTATTATTAATTAATGGGTACAATTTCAAAAAACGTATATTTAAAGAGAAAAGGGGAAAAAGGGGAATTTAAAGAAAAAGGAGCAACTAAGAAAAAAAGGGGAAGACTGTGCACCTTGAAATTTCTTTGTAATCTTTTTAAATAACCTAAAATATTTCAAATCCTTTGATCATTTTGTCAATTAAACCTCAGGATACAATAAACAAAAACTTTCAAAAATTCAAAAAATCCATTGAATTGAGTAAAATGGATTAAATTTAGAAAAATGCAAGTAAATTCAAAAAATTCAAAAGAATTCCAATGAATTCACGATAAATTAAGAAGAATTCGGGGTGAATTACAAAAAAAAATAATTTCAAATCTCTTTGAATCTTAGAAGCCCTACGAAATAGCTCACAATTCTTGAATAAACTCTTTAAAATCCACTAAATATATTATATTAAATCCCGTGAAATTCTATGAAATCTGGCGATATTTCCTGAAATTCAAAAAAGCCCTTTCTAACGCCTTGAAATCCCTTAAAGTTATTCCTCTAGCAAAACAGTTAAATTTTGAACCAAACAGCTGCATTTTTAACCAAAAAGTTTAATTTTCTACCAAGAGAGAGAATCCGTCGACTTCAATAAAATAAAATGAATTTCCAAGAGAATAATTGAATCCCCAACCAAAAAAGATTAATATTCAACCAAAAAGCTACAATTGTAGCATTTTTGAAATCTTTTGTATTCGTTTGAAATCATTGAAGTATTTGAAATGCTTGAGAAATATTTTTAAATCATCTGAAAAATGTTGAAATCCTTTAAAATCGTTCTGAAATCTTTCTTATTTGTTTGAAATCATTGAAATATTTGAAATCTTTTTAAAAAAATTGAAATCGTTTAAAATCTTTGAAATTTTTTGAAATCTTCGAAATCTAGTTTATACCTTTTTGAAATCCTTGAAATTCTTGTTTTCTTTAAAATCTGTATTGAATTTTTTATGAAATTTTTGAAATATTTGTGAAATTTTTCTGAAATCTTTTACATTAATTTGAAATCATTAAAATATTTGAAATCTTTGTGAAATCTTCTAAAAAATATTGAACTTGTTCCAAACCTTTGAAATCTAAGAAATCTGGTTTACAGAATAATTGAATTTTCAACTAAAAAAGAAAACATTTTTAACAAAAAATGGAGTAGTTCAATTTTCTGTTAAAAAAATTAATTTTCAATCAAAAAAAGCGAAATTTTCAATAGAATAGTTGAATTTTCAGCCATAGAGATTCATTTTCAACCAAAGTAATGAATCTTCAACCAAAAAAAGATTTTTAATATTTTAATATTAAATAAAAAAGAGTTGAATTTAATCAAAAAAGACGAACTTTAAATCAAATACTTAATTTTTAAGTTCAAAAATTAATTTTTAACAAGAAAATTTTTTTTCGATAAAATATTAAAATTTTTATAGAAAGAAATGAATTTGCAACTAAAAAAAATGTGTACAAAAAGAAGCAACAGTGTAATTTTCAGTTAAAAAAATAATTTTGAACCAAAAAAAGGAGATTTTAACAAAATAATTAAATTTCCAACCAAAAATAATGAATTTTTTACCAAAAAACCCAATTTTCAACGAAAAAATTAATTTTTGACAAAAAAATAGTTTTAACAAAGTACTTAAATTTAAACCAAAGAAATGGATTTTTAACAAAAATAAATGAATTTACAAACAAGAAGAATAATTTTCTAAAAAAGTCAATTTT
This sequence comes from Andricus quercusramuli, assembly GCA_932178445.1. NCBI lineage: Eukaryota > Metazoa > Arthropoda > Insecta > Hymenoptera > Cynipidae > Andricus > Andricus quercusramuli. The sequence goes on along the minus strand of CAKNXH010051168.1, from coordinate 4,397 downwards.
CAAACACATAGTTGAAATATTTAAGATCTTTGTGAAATCTTCTAAAGAAATTTGGAATCGTTTAAAATCTTTGAAATCTTGTGTATTGTTTTTCTTTGAAATTCTTGTTATTTTTTAAAAAACTTTAATCAATTTTTTATGTAATCTTTGAAATAATTGTGAAATCTGTTGTATTCGTTTAAAATCATTGAAATATTTAAAATCCATTTTCTGAAAAATGTTGAAATCGTTTAAAATCTTCGAAATATTTTGAAATCTATGAAATCTACTGAAATCGTTTGCGAAATTTTGAAATCGTTTCAAATCTTTAAAATGTTCGAAATGTGGTTTATAATTTTTTGAAATGATTGAAATTCTTGTATTCTTTTGAAATTGTTGAAATATTTGTGAAATATTTTGCATTATTATTATTAATTTTTTAAATTATTATTAAGAAATATTTTAAATCCTTGTGAAATCTTCATGAAAATTGTATGAAATTTTTGAAATATTTGTGAAAGGTTTATGAAATTTTTTGTATTAATTTGAAATCATTAAAATATTTTAAATCTTTGTGAAATCTTCTAAAAAATTTTGAAATCGTTTAAAATCTTTGAAATTTTTTGTATTCATTTGAAATCATTAATGAAATATTTAAAATCGTTGTGAAATATTTTTAAATCTTGTGAAAAATGTTCAAATCGTTTAAAATCTTTGAACTGTTTTGAAATCTTTGACATCTGGTATACTGTACACTGTTTGAAATCTTTGAAAATTTTGTATTGTTTTGAAATCTTCATGAAACTTTTACGAAATTTTTTAAATATTTGTGAAATTTTTCTGAAGTCTTTTGTATTAATTTGAAATCATTAAAATATTTGAAATCTGGAAAACCTTTTGAAAGTTTTAACATCTTTGTAAAATCTTCGAAATCTTTGTGAAATCTTTGAAACCTGGCGTTGAGACTTCTTCAAACATTAAAAATTTTCTTAGTTTGTGAAACCTTTTGTATTCGTTGAAATCGTTGAATTATTTCGAATATTATGGCCAATGACTCATTCTAATTCTGAAACCGAATTAACATCGAAATTTTCAACTAATAATTTTTATAATTTTTAAATTGAATAACACTAAAAAATGTATACTTTAAAACTCTAAATTAGCGGAGACAAAATTAAAAACTTGAATAATTATTCACAATATTAAAGTCAATAACGTAAAATATTAAATTGCAATCTATAAAATAATTGGCACCAGTCTAGAAAAAGTGCCTTGAAATCTCTTCATTTATTCTGTAATAAACAAAAGATAAATTATATCTTGATAATTAAAAAACTTTTCAGTAGCAACATTTCTTCTAAACGATATGTTTCTTTCAGAATAGACTAAAAGATTTTAATTACTCTTCACATTTCAATATAATAACTGTTTTAAAAGCAAAAAAAATTATATTCAAGATTCTCGTGAAAAATTCAAGGAGATTTCCAGGTTTTCAAGGTTTTTTTTTGCAGGACACCCTGCAAAACACAAAAAAATATAATAATACTTACATCAAAGAGGGACTGATAATCAGCTTCTCTGGAATGGAGACCGACTTGCAAATTTTCCTCATGCCAGTTTCGGTTGGTCCGTACCGATTGACCTGGACCACAAGAATTTTCGGATGCTTGCTGAAAGTCGTGGTCACATCCTGAACCTCATGTTGACACTTCTCGCAAGTCGCAGTCCTCTCGTCCTTGGCGAAGTTTCGGAAAATTGCCTCTTGCAAATTAACAGGCTCTTCCTCATTTTGTTTCGAGATCAGTTCAATATAGAGCATCATATTATCCACCTTAATATGCCTCTTGTCTGAACATCCCTTACAAACGCACTGCTCCATCATTTCCGAGAGAAAGTACTCATCGATCGGATTCTTCGATACTTCGCTCACAGAATTCTCCTTCGAAGTGTCCGTTCCGTTCGCTAGCCTTTCGACGACCTTCTGAGACTTGGGACTCGAACTGGGTTCGGAAAGATTACTGTTCCTTCGCAGCTTTCCATTGACGGATGAAATATCGACCAGAGGACGACGCTTGTTCGACTCCAGAGCTGCCTTTGATTTTCTGTGGTCTTGCGGATTTTCCGGGACATTTTCTATCTCCTGGATCTTCGCGTCACCGCTCATCAGTTTCTCAAAGTCCGCCTTCAAATGATTGAGAAACTTCATCAGAAACTCTGACACATCCTGCTGCCGCTCGGATGGATAAGTGTCGTCCAGGACTGCCAAATCTTCTTTGAATCGCCTGAAAAGAAAAATTACTTTTTTCAAATCATTTCATTCAACGAGGGTGATTTTTCACGAAAATAGGGAAATAACAGAAATATAAATTCTTTTAAATCAATTAATCAGGGTGTCTAGCGTTTTTCGCCAAACAAAAATTCAAGGACTTGTCCAGGTTTTCCAGGACAGATAGAAAATATTCAGTTTCTCTTTTTTTCAGCTTTAAAAACAATTGAATGAAACTTTTAAAACTTAATATTGTTTTGCTGTTTATAATTTAGCTAATTTAGGTTTATTTGCAGTGAAATAAAGAAATTGTCAACAAATAAGTGGATTTTTTAACCAAATTGTTGAGTTTTCAACATACAAAGATGAATTTTCAACAAAACAGTTGAATTTGCAACCAAAACTTTAGCCAAAAATAGTTGAATTTTCAACACGAAAAATGGTATGTTCGACAAAAAGACGAATTCTCAACAAAAAATTAAATAGTTGGTATTTCAACAACAACAAAAAAACGAATTTTCAATAAAATAGTTAAATTTCCAACCAGAGAGTTGAATTAAAAAAAAATCAACAAAATAGTTAAATTTTTAACCAAATAGTTTAACTTTTAACCTACAAAGATGAATTTTCAACAAAGAAAATTAATGTTCTACCAAAAAATGACAAATTTTCAACAAAATAAACCAATTTTCAAACATATAATAACATAGATTTTCAACTGAATAGTTAAATTTTCCACTGAAGACGATAAATTTCCATCCAAAGATGGAATAGTTCAATTTTCAGTTTTAAAAAATTAATTTTCGTACAAAAAAAAGGATTTTCCACAAAATAGTTAAGTCTTCAACCAATATAATAAATTTAAAGAAAAGTAGCTCAATTTTCAATCAAGTAGTTGAATTTTCAATTAGGAAGATTTTTAATTTCTACCAAAAAAGATAAATTTACTGAAAAAAATAGGAATTTTCCACAAAAACTGGAGTAGTTAAATTTTCAGGAAAAAAAAAAAATTTTATTGCAAAAAAAATAATTGTTGAGAGAATAGTTCCAATTTCAACAAATAAAAGGAGTTTTTAATAAAGTAGTTCTACGTTCAACCCAACGGTTGAATTTTAATGCAAAAAAGGTTAATTTTTGATGAAAAATTTAATAGTTGAATTTTCGACTAAAAACGATCAATTTTCAACCTAAAATGGAATATTTGAATTTTCATACAAAAATAAAGTTTTTTCAGTAAAATACATAGTTCAATTTTCAGCAAGATGATTTTTTATTAAAGTTTTTTTAGATTCCAGCCAAGTAATTGATTTTTTAATCAAGAGAATACATTTTCTAATAAAAGAAGAGATTAATTTACAACCCAAAAAAAAACGAATTTTCAATAAAATAGTTAAATTTTTAACATTTAACCAAATAGTTAAACTTTTAACCTACAAACATGAATTCTTAACGGAAACTAGGAATATTCAACAAAGAAAACTACCAAAAAAAGACAAATTTTCAACAAAATACACCAATTTACAGACAAATAATTTAATTTTCAACTAAAAATGATTTATTTTCAGATCAATTCTCTTCAAAACAGTTGCATTTTCAACCTGGAAATACTAGTTTTCAGTAGAGAAAGTAATAGTTCATATTCAAACCAAAAAAGATTTTAATTTCATATAAAAAAAAATTGAATATACAAAAAAAATTTCAACATACTTAAATCCTCAACTAAACCGGACTAATTTTCAACCATACGGTTGCATTTTTAACAAACAAAAAAATTTATTTACTTCCAAAAAAGTCGAATTTTGAATAAAATACATATATTTTTTACCAAATAGCTTAATTTATAACCAAGATGAAAAATTTTTGTATCAAAAAGACGATTTTTTATAGAAAATACATGAATTATTAACCAAATAGTTGAATCTTCAATTAACTAAAATAGATTAATTATCAGCCATACAGTTGCATTTTTGATCAAAAAAATTTGTTTTCTACCAAAAAAGATGAATTGTTAATATAATGGTTATATTTTCTACAAAATAGTTAAATTTTATATCAAGACGAATAATTTTCTATCAAAAAGACCATTTTTAAAGAAAATTCATGAATTTTCAAACATATAGTTGAATTTTAAACTAAAAAAGAACAATTTTCA
>CAKNXH010051167.1:0-11991 GCA_932178445.1 Andricus quercusramuli | reverse complement strand
CAAAATATTTACATTTTCAAACAAACAAATGAATTTTCAACCAGAAAGATAAATTTCCAAACAAATAATTTTCTACAACAAAAAAATTAAACAACAACAAAATTCATTTTCACCCAAAAAAACGAAATTTCAACAAAATCACCAAATTTTTCACCAAAAAGATGAATTTTCAGCTGAAAAAAAAAATGTCAACAAGAAAAAGCGAATTTCCAACAAAAGCAGAAAATGTCAACGATTTTCAAACCAGAATAATAATATTGTACCAAAAAAGACGAATTTTTAACAACAAAACATGAATTTTTAACCGTTTAGCTGAATTTTTAACTATAAAAGATGAATTTTTAGCCAAAAATGGAATAGTTTTATTTTCAGTTGAAAAAATAATGTTGAACCAAAAGAAAAAAGAATTTAAAACAAATAGTTACATTTTATCCAAATCTAATGAATTTTCAACCAAAAAGATGAAGAAAAAAAAACGATTTAAAAAAAAAATCTGTAAATTTTCAACCATTTTCAAATAAGAATAATAATATTTTACCAAAAACTGACGAATTTTCCACCATACATTTATTTTTTGAACGGAAAAAGCTCGATTTAGAACTAAGAATGGAATAGTTAAATTTTCAGTAAATTCTTAATGAAAAGAATCGAATTTTCACAAAAATAGTTAAATTTTCCACCAAAGAGATGAATCTTCAACAAATAATTTAATTTTCACAAAATAGTTCATCTTTCAAGCAAACAAGATTTTTAATTAAAACCCGTTGAATTCAATCAAAAAGCTATAGTTTTCAACCGAAAAAAAGAGAAATCTACAACAAAATAGTTAAATTTAAACCAAAGAAAAGATCTTCAACAGATAAAATACATTTTTAATACAATATTTCAACTTTCAACCAAGCAGTTGAATTATAAACCAAAACAAGATTTTAATTTTCAAATCAAAGCAGTTGAATTTAACCAGAAAAGAAGAATTTTCAACAAAAAGTTTGAATTTTCACCAAAAAATTTTGCAGTCAAGAAAGAAAAAAATTTCAATATAAGTGTTGAATTTTCGAGTTAAAAGGTCGATTTTTCTACAGAATGGTTAGATATTTAACTAAAAAATATGGTGTTTTTTCTTTATGTATAATGTATACTTTTTTTTCTTAACTTAGAGAATGATCTATTTTACCTAATTTAACTTAATTAAATTTGACTAATTTCAAAGTAAACTATTTAGGAATGAAATAAAACTTTAAGGTCAAATATTGTTTCGTTGAATATATAGAAATTAAATATTTACGAAATAGACTATTGAACACAAATTTAATAAGTTCTAGAATTTAAATAAGTTTCCAGTACTGCCAAAAAACAACTTTTAACATTTCGGCAAATTTAAGCGCAGTTCAAATATAAACAATTTTGGATTGCAGGTTAAAAAAATATTGCTATTTAAAATTTAACAATATGTGGCTAACAATAATTATTGAAACATTTAATATCTACAGATACGTACAAAAATATTGGCACCCATAAAAATATTAAAATTACGAAACAAGAATTTTTTTAAACATATCTTACTAACTAGAAATTATTATTTCTTCAATTATGTAATTTGTTTATATTAAAATGTTTTTTTAAATAAAATTTTAATTTTTATTCACGATTTTAAAGATTTTAAATTATTTTAAAAGATTCCAAATAATTTTAAGAGATTTCGTTACAAATAATTTTAATATTAAGCAAAATTTGTCATGGATTTTTTAATTGTTTATGTTTTTAATATTAGAAAATAAAAACTCAGGGACCTGCGTTTTATTTCAACGGAGGGTTTTAAAGATGAATTTGACGAATAATTTTTATTTAATTTACGTTCAAGAAATTTCAAATAATTTCCACTTATTTTAATGGATTTTAACAATTTTAAGGGATATGAAGGTCATAAAAAAATGTCAAAGGATTTTAAAGATTTTAAGTTATTTCAAAAGATTTCAGAAAATTTAAAGAAATTCTGTTTAAAAAAATTAATATTAACCTAACTTCTCCTAATATTCACAAAATCTTATGATAGATTTTTAAATACTTCTCGGATTTTTTCCAGATAAATTGAATGCACAATTTGAACTCAGTTTATATCCAAGGAATTTCAAGAGATTTTAACGAGTTTCTGAAAAACTTTAGGGACTAAAATAAATTTTATTGGAAAAGATTTCTACGGATTTCAACAATTTCCAAGGATATGAAGGATATACAAACATTTCGAAGAATTTTAAAGATTTTAAGTTTTTTTAAAAGATTCGAAAGAATTTCAAGAAATATCGTTTCAAAAATTGGTAGAATTCTTAATTTTTAAAAATTTGTCATGTATTTTTTAATAGTTTGTTTTTAATATTGTGAGATAGAAATCGAGGGATGTGAACACGCGTTTCGCGCTAATGTGAAATAACAAAATAAAATGAAAAAATAATAAAAATATGATATAAAAGTAATAAAAATTATAAAATTATACTTTAAGTATTACGATTTAATTATTAATGACAGAATTATAGAAGAGGAAATATTGATTATTCTCTGGCTTTTTTTATATCGCTGTGAATGGATTTTTAACGATCTAAGTATATCCACTTAAAAAAAAATTCTTTAATGGCATTCTTTATTTTAAAATCATTAAAAAATCATTTAACATTATTTAAAACCTATACAATTTATTATAAAAAGATCACTTCTTACGCTGTGGTCCCTGAACATTCATAATTTTGAAATTACAAATAGTAAACTGCATCTATTGATTTTAGAAATATTTCTATTGTTTTCGCAGATATACTTGTTCATACTAGTATTGCCGTTCACGCGATTACGAGAGAGATTAGCCTTACCAAGTAAGTTCGGCCAGTTTACATAAATTTCAGGCCTCACAGACCCTTCCCTATATCATCTATTAACGTCTTTTCAGAAAAGAAAAGAAAAGAAAAGACGTGAAAAATTTCTGTTATTCTCTGATGATGATACAGATTCCTTGAAAAATTTAACTTGTACCATCAAGCAAAATAATGTGTGTATTTTCTGAAAAAAGTTTCTTCTCACGATCTTTCTAGTAGCTTAATGGAAAGCACCCGACCGGCAATCGGAAGTTCTGAGGTTCGATTCCCACCAGCGCGAAAAAAGATCTTTTTTCAGAAAAAAATTAATTAAAATAATTTTTTATTCATATCTCCATCTAGTCTGAAAAGACGTTAAAGTTTCTGTTATTCTCTGATGATAATACAGGTTTCTTGAAAAATAAAGTATTTTCTAGAATTTCGAAAGATATGGAACGATTTTGCAGGACCTAGTTTTAAATTATTTTAAAATATTCCACATTATTTTATAAGATTCCCGATAATTTTACGGGATTTTCTAATATTTTAGTGGATTTCAAAGAATTTATTCACGAGAAGTGAGGTAATTTATAGAGTTTTAAAGATTTAAAGGAATATGGAATTCATCCTCAATTCTCATTTATTTACCGTAACTTTTTTTTAATTGTTTGAAATTCTATTAAATTTTATGAATTCACTTGATTTTTTTTTAATTAACTTAATTTTTTTTTAATTTACTTAATTGAATGTTTTTTTAAATTCAAAGTTTATTATTTAATTGATCTTGAGGATCAATTGATGAAATTAGGATTTAAAATATTTTTTCAAATTCCTTGCCATTTTAAAGAGCTTTGAAAAATTTCAAAAAATTTTAAAGGATTTTCAATATTTTAGGTTGTGTACAAATATTTCAAAGAAATTTTCAATTGATTTCAGTAATTTGATGAGATTTCAGAGGACTTGAAATATTTCAGGGTATTGTAAAAGATTTTCAGGGATTTTCAAGAGCTTTAAAACGTTTTAAGGGATTTCAAAAGATATCGAAGGGTTTGAAATATTTCAGGAAATTTTGATTTCCATAAATTTTTAATTTTTTTTTTTAATTTGAAGGGATCTTAAAGACTTTAAAATATTTAAGAGTATTTAGCAAAAAATTACAAGCCATTTTCAAGAGATTTAAACAATTTCAAAGTATTTCCAAGTGTTTTAATAATTTTAAGGGATTTGAATAATTGTTGAATAATTTGAATGATTTTATAATATTTTAATGGATTTCAAAGAATTTATTCACAAGAAGTGAGGGATTTTGTAGGGTTTCAAAGATTTCAAGAGGTTTTGAAATATTTTTCGTAATTGATTTGGAATTCGCCCTGAATTCTTATCAATTTATCCTGAATTCCTTTAAATTCTTTTGAATTCTTCTAAATTCACTTAATTCTACTCAATTCAATGGATTTTTTCTTAAGGTCTTTAAAATTCTTAAGTTCTTAGGCATTTCATGAAATTCTTTTAAATTTTCATTAATTTTTCTAAATTCATTTCATAGTTCAATAAACTTTGTCATATTTTCGAACTGTTTTGAACTCACTAAATTGTTTTTTGAATTCAGTTGTATTTTTTATGAATTTCATCAAATTCTTCTCGTTTCCTTTAAATTTCTGTAAATTCACTCAAACTTTAGTGAAATAAATGAATTGTTCAAGTTGAAAACATATATTTTCAACTCATTCGAATTTTTTTGAATTGTTTTGTAGTCATTAGTCACTTTTTTTGTTAGGAATCAGTAGAGTTTCGAAGATTGGAAGAGATTTAAAATTATTTTTTTGGAATTCACCCTGAATTCTTATTAAATTACCCTGCATTCTTTTAAATTATTTGCAATTCTCTTGAATTTTTTTTAAGTCACTTGAATTCTTCTGAATTTACTCAAATCTACTTAATTCAATGGATGCTTTTTAAATAACAAATTTTTTTATTTAATTGATCGTGAAGTTCTTTTACCTTACCTTGAATTTTTAGGCATTTCATTAAATTCTTTCGAATTCCCTTGAATTTTTCTAAACTCATTTCAAATTTACGGATTTCAATGAAGTTTCTTCATATTTTTAAATTGATTTCAATTCACTTGAATTTTTTTTAATTCACCTTGCATTTTTATGAATTTTATTTATTTTTTTTCGTTTATTTTAAATTCATCTAAATTAATTCCAATTTTAGGGAAATCTATGGTATTTTTTTATTTAAAAATTTTTCCAGTCCATTTGGATTCTTTTGAATTTAACTTGAATTGTTTTAAAGACTTATAAATTAATCCTGAACTTGAATTGTTTTAAAGACTTATAAATTAATCCTGATTTTGTTATCTTTTAAGCGCGAAAAAAGTACCCTTTGGTCCCTATATTTTATCCCATAGTTACTGTAAGGCCTGAAATTGATTATTTATTTAAATTTATTTATTTTTATTTATTATTTATTTACTAAACCTATTTTTTTTAACAGACAAAAAAAGTTTCTACGTTTACGCGGGAGCTTTGGCAGCTTTGAATCTGGTTCAGTCAATAGGAGCTGGACTTCTAAATTATACTCAAAACCTGGCGGGTCTCTGTGTAGTGGATGTGACTGCTGCAATTTATTTAACTTTATTCACGCCACTAGTTTATCATACATTCTTATCAGAATTCTTTGGGTAAGTTTTTTTAAATATTTATTTTTTAATATTCCCCTAAGTTCAACAATATAGTTTCAACAGGGTGTCCAGCGACCTTGGAAACCTGGAATTCTTTTTGATTTTTTTTTTAAACCTTGAAAACCTGGAAATCTGAAATTTTTCACGAGAACCTTGAATTTGATTTTTTCTTTCTTTTAAAACAGTAATTTTATTGAAATGCACACGAGATTTCAATAAAATTTCACAGCAATATCGCAAACATTTTAAAACTTTAAAGATTTAAAGGATTTCGAATATTTGAAAAAAGGTATGGTACACCAGATTTCAAAGATTAAAAAAAAATTTGAAGGTTTGAAACGATTTTAAAAGCTTTCAAAACATTTAAGAAATTTTAAAAATATTGCATAAAGATTTGAAATAATTATGTGTTTTCAACGAATACGAAAGATTTTACAAATAAAAATTGAAGACAGATTTCAAAACAATTCAAAGATTTTAAACAATTTCAAATTTTTTTAGGAGATATCAAAAGACTTGACAAAAGCTTCAAAGATTTCATAAATTCATAAAGATTTCAAAAGAATACAAGAATTTCAAAGATTTCCACGAGGGTATAGTGTACTCGATTTCAAAGATTTCAAAATATTCCAAAGATTATAAACGATTTCAAATTTTGTTAGAAGATTTCATAAGATTTTAAATATTCCAGTGATTTCAAAAGAATTCAATAGATTTCAGAAAGACTTCTTAAATGTTTCAAATATTACAATGATTTCAAAAGAATATGAGAATTTCAAAGATTTCAAAAAGGTACAGTACACCAGATTTCAAAGGTTTCAAAATCTTCAAAGATTTTAAAAGATTTAAAAATTTTCGAAAAGATTTTAAAAGACTTAACAAAGATTTCAAATATTCGAGTGATTTCAAACGATTACAAAAGATTTCACAAATATTTCAAAGAATTCATAAGGATTTCAAAATATTTCAAGAATTTCGAAGATTTCAAGGAGGGTGCAATACACCACCTTTCAAAGATTTCAAAACCTTTTTTTTTCAAAACAACAATTTTTCAAAACAAGATCTTACAAAAGCTTTAAAAAATTCCAAAAGATTTCTCAAAGATTTTACAAAAATTTTACGAGATTCCAAAAGATTTTAAATACTTTAAAAGTTTTCAACGAATTCATAAACATTTCAAACGGTTTCAAATATTTCCCAAAGATGGCAAAGATTTCAAGAATTTCAAAAACTTTACAAAGATTTAAAAATATTCCCAAAGACAAAGACGACTTATATTCGCGAAAAATTAAGAATTTGTTCATTTATGGTTCTGTCTCTTTTAGAAATTATTGGCCAATAAAAAATGAAATCGCTCATTTTTTACATGTATAACAAATGTTTATTTAATTATTTAATGTAAAAAAAAGAGACCTGGAAAAACTTGATTTCTAGACCTAGAAAACCTGAAAAAGACCTTGAATTTTGTTCCGAAGAATCGCTGGACACCCTGGTCAACTAAAAAGATAAATTTTCAACCAAGCAGATTAATTTTCTACAAAAAAAGTCAAATTTTTGAAAAATTATATGAATTTTCAGCTGAAAAAGATTATTTTCGAACCCAAAATCAATTTTAATCAAACAGTTGCATTTTTAACAAAAAAAAAGATGAAAATTCAACCAAAAGAGTTTAATTTTTAAACAAAAAATACGAGTGTTTAACTGGAAAAGTTCAGTTTTCTAACAAAACTGGAATAGTGAAATTTTCAGTAAAAAGTTAGTTTTTAACATAAAACAGTGAATTTTCAACATAATAGTCAAATTTGTTGCTTAACTTGTTTATTAAGATTATTAATTGTTCCAACAGAAAATTTAATTCTTCCATTTTTCGTTCAAATGTTTTTGAGTTGAATACTCAACTAGTTGGTTGAAAATTCATCTATTTTGGTAGAAATAGCATTTTTTTTTGTTAAAAATCACAACAGCTTGGTTAAAAGTCAATCTATTTTGGTTGAGGAATCAACTATTTTGTTGAAAATTCCTCTTTTGTGATTAAATTCAACTGTTTTTCGTTTAAAATTAAAATCTTTTTTAGTGATTATAATAAATAGATTATTCGTGGAGAATTCACCTTTTTTTAGGTGAAAGTGGAACTACTTTGTTAAAAAATAATTTGTCCAGTTGATGATTAATCATTTTAGTAGAAACCCCCTTCTTTTTTTTTAATTTAACTATTTTCTTGAAAATTGTGTTTTTTTAAAATTTGGTTTGACCATTTGACAACAAGCAATTTCTTTGGTTTAAAATTTAACTATTAGATTGAAAATTCTTTCAAAAATTCAAATATTTTGTTGAAAATTCATGTTTTTTGTTTAAAATTAATCTTTTTTCGTGGAAAATTATTCTATTTCGATGAAAATTGATCTTTATTGTTGAAAATTCATTTTTTTGGTTAAAAATTAGATTTCTTATATTGAAAATTAATTTTTCAATTGAAAATTTAACTATCGCATTTTTTCCCAATATCTATCTTTTCTGATAGAAATTTAATCTTCTTCTTTGAAAATTCATCTGTTTAGTTGAAGATTGAACTATTTCATTTTAGTTGCTTGAACATTAATTTTTTCCTGAAAATGCAACTATTATGTGTATTCTATGTTGAAAATTGATCTGTTATAGGTGAAAATTGAACTATTTTGTTGAAAATAAGTCTTTTTTGGTATAAAAGTAATCTTATCAGTTGAAGCTTCATCTTTTTGATTAAAAATCCAATACTTTGGTTGAAAACTTAACTATTTCATCGATAATTCGTTTGCTTTCAGTTGACAAATTTTTTTTCTAACTAAAAATTTAACTTTTTCATTGTTGGTTTGAAATTTTATATTTTTTCGTTGAAAATTCATGTATTTTGCTGAAAATTTGTATTTTTTGTTAGAAAATTAATCTTTTGGTTTAAAAATTAAACTATAGTTAAAAATAGTTTTTTTAAGATTCATCTTTTTAGTCAAAAATTCATTTCATTAAATGAAAATTTAGCGACTCCATTTTTGGTTGAAAATTCATCTTTTTGGATAAAAATGTAATATTCTTGGTTAAAAATTAATCTGGGTAAAAATTCAACTATTGTGTTGAAAATCAATTTTTTGGTTGAAGGTTCATCCTTTTGGTTCAAAATTTATTTCTTTGGTGAAAAATATAATCATTTTGTCAAAAATTCGTTTTTTCAGTTCAACATTAATTTTTTCAACTGAAAATGTAACTATTCGCTTTTTACTTCAAAAATATCTCTCATAATTGAAAATCCATTTCTTTGTTTGTCAATTTAAATATTTTATGGAAAATGCGTTATCTTTGGTTTAAAATTTATTCTTTCAATTGGAAATTCAATTCTTCTATTGTTGTTTGGAAATTTATATTTTTTGAATGAAAATTGAGGTATTTTGTTGGAAATTTGTCTTTTTTTTTTTTTAGAAAATTCATCTTTTGAGTTAAAAATTAACTATTTGGTTAAAAATTCATTTTCTTGGTTGAAGATTCATTCTTTTATAATTTATTTCTTCGGTTGAAAATATAAATATTCTGTTGAAAATTCGTTTTTTTTTTTAGTTCAGAATTGAATTTTTAATTGAAAATGTAACTACATATTCCATCTTTACTTGCAAATTCATCTCTTATATGTAATTGAAAATCCATTTCTTTGTTTGAAAATTTAACTATTTTATGGAAAATTCGTTTGCTTTTGATTGCAAATTCATTTCTCCAACTGAAAATTTAATTGTTCTATTGTTGGTTGAAAATTTATATTTTTTGTTTGAAAATTCATGTACATATTTTGTTGAAAATTTGTCTTCTTTGGTAGAAAATTCATCTTTTGTTATGAAAATTTAACTGTTGGGTTAGAAATTCATTTTTTTTATTGAAGATTCATCCTTTTCTTTAACTGAGAATTAAATGATTCCATTTTTGGTTGAAAGTTTATCTTTTTTGATACAAATTTAATCTTCTTGTTTAAAAACTCATCATTTTTTGTTAAAATTGCAGCTACTTGGTTGAAAATTGTTTATTTTTGGATGAAAATTTATTTTTCTAACTGAAAATTTAATTCTTCTATTGTTGTTTGAAAATTTATATTTTTTGGATGAAAATTCATGTATTTTGTTGGAAATTTGTCTTTTTTTGTAGAAAATTCATCTTTTGAATTGAGAAATTAACTATTTGTTTAAAAATTCATTTTTTTGGTTGAAGATTCATTCTTTTAGTTGAAAATTTATTTCTTCCTTTGAAAATATAATTATTTTGTTGAAAATTCGTTTTTTTAGTTCAGAATTGAATTTGTAATTGAAAATGTAACTATTCCATATTTTTTTAACTGCAAACTTAATTGTTCTAGAAAATTCATCTTTTTTTTTAAGAAAATTCAACTATTTGATTAGAAATTCATTTTTTATCTATTTAAGATTCATCCTTTCAGTAAAACATTAATTTCTCTAACTGAAAATGAAACGATTACATTTTTGGTTGAAAATTTATCTTGTTTGTTACAAATATAATCATCTTGTTTAAAAAATCACCATTTTTGGTTAAAATTGCAACTGCTTGATTGAAAATTGTGTTTTTTTTGGTTGAAAATTTATTTTTCTATCTGAAAAATGAACTATTCTATTCTTGGTTGAAAATGTACCTTTTTTATTCGAGAACTCACGTATTTTATTGAATTTTTTTGTTGTAGAAAATTCATATGTTGGGTTGAAAGTTCAACCATTTGGTTAAAAATTCATTTTTTTTGATTGAAGATTCATCCTTTTAGTAAAATATTCATTTCTTTAACTGAAAATTAAGGGATTCCATTTTTTATTGAAAATTTATGTTTTTTGATACAAATTTAATCTTTTTGTTTAAAAATTCATCATTTTTGGTTAAAATTACCACTGCTTGGTTAAAAATTTATTTTTCTAGCTGAAATATGAACTATTGCATTTTCTTTTGAAAATTTATCTTTTTTAGTTGAGAACTCACGTGTTTAATTGAAATTTTTTTTTTGTAGAAAATTCATATTTTGGGTTGAAAGTTCAACTATTTGGTTAAAAATTCTTTTTTTTCTGTTGAAGATTCATCCTTCCAGTTAAAAATTTATTTCTTTAATTGAAAATATAATTATTTTGTTGAAATTTCGTTTTTTAATCACAAATTCATTTTTTTATTTGGTTGATGATTCAGCTAATTTGTTGAAATTTTTTATTTTGTTGATTAATTCAACTGTTTTTGAATAAACATTATTGATCCTCTAGGTTTGAGGTTGTTTCGATACAATTATTTATTTAAAAAATAGTTTTCTGTTTGATAAAGATTCAGCTTTTTAGTTATAAATTTATTTCTTTAAGTGAAGCTTTAACAATTCAATTTTTTGTTAAAAATTGATGTTGGATATAAATATAGTCTTCTTGATTAAAAATTCGTTTGTTTTCTTTTGTTAATTAACTATTGTGTTGAAAATGGTTTATTATTGGTTCAAAATCTATATTTTTCAGTTGAGAATTCATGTATTTTGTTGAAAATTTGTCTTTTTTGGTAGAAAATTTATCGTCTGGGTTAAAGAATGGAACAGTTTGGTTAAAAATTAATTTTTTGGCTGAAGGTTTGTTCTTTTCTTCAAGAATTGATTTCTTTGGTTGAAAATATAATTATTTTGTTGAAGATTCGTTTTTTCAGCTGAAATTTAATTTTTTCAAACTGATAATGTAACTATTTTTCTAACTGAAAATTCAATTGTTCTATTGTTGTTTGGTAATTTATATTTTTTTGAATAAAAAATCATTTATCTTGTTGGAAATTTGTCTTTTTTTGTAAAAAATTCATCTTTTGATTTGAAAAATCTACTATTTGGTGATAAATTCATTTTTGTTTAGTTGAAGATTCATTCTTTTAGTTGAAAATTTATTTCTATTAACTAAAAATTGAACTATTCTATTTTTGGTTGAAAATGTATGATTTTTAGTTGAGAAATCACGTATTTTATTGAAAATTTTTGTTGTAGAAAATTCATCTTTTGGGTTGAAAGTTCAACTATTTGGTTAAAAATTAATTTTCTTGGTTTAAGATTCATCCTTTTAGTTAAAAATGTATTTCTTTAATTGAAAATTTAATTATTTTGTTCAAAAATTCGTTTTTCAATTTGGAATTAATGTTTTTTATGTGGTTGATTCAGCTGATTTGTTGAATATTTTTATTTTGTTGATTAATTCAACTGTTTTGGTTTAAAAATGATTGATCTCCTAGCTCTAAGGTTGTTTTTATACCTAAAAATATTTTACAACGTTCATGGAAAATGAAAAATTGGTTACCGAAAATTCACAGAAAATTCACGGAGTGTGAAAAATTTGTTTGCTTTTGGCTAAAAATTCATTTTTCTGGCTGAAAATGTAATTGTTCTATTGTTGTTTGTAAATGTATATTTTTTGGTTAAACATTCATGTATTTCGTTCAAAA
>CAKNXH010051166.1:0-13875 GCA_932178445.1 Andricus quercusramuli | reverse complement strand
GGTGATAATCTCCCTATTTGCTTTTACTTCTGTGATGCTGTAACAAAGAGCGATCAGCTGCAGTGTTGCATTAAGGAAGTCGTCGAAGCTGTAAGAGATGCCGGCTTTAATATCGTTGCCTCCGTCTGCGATGGAGCTGTAACCAACGATGCGGCTATCAAGCAGATGGTCAAAGATACCATAAACATCCGCGGCGAGGATTACGTCGTAGCAAGTAATTATTTTTCACACTTTTTCAGAAACATTATATTTCTCATTTATGCCTACATTGAAATAACCTTTTGTATTTTCAGATGGCACGTATGTGATCCACGGAGTGGAGATTATTCTCCTGTTCGACCCGCCCCATCTTTTGGAATGCATCAGAAATAATCTGCTCGACAAAGACCTAGAGTTTGGATGGACTCCTGGCAAAAAAACTGGTCGGAAATTCGCCAAGTGGGAGCATCTGGTCACGGCCTACGAAATAAATGTGCACGGCATTAGAAAAGTTCGGGGACTCGTAAAGTTAACCGATCAGCATGTGTATCCTGACTTAATCAAACGGCAGACTTTCAAATTGGCAAATCAAGTCTTCAGTGCCGATGTTGCATCAGGACTGCAATCTCTAGCAGGTTGTCCAGGTAATATTCATATGCAATCCTTTTTTTCAATAGAATAAAAAAACATCTCAATTACTCATTTGAATTACGAACATTAGGGTCGAGTTTTTGTAAATTTTGTAAATAAAAATGGAATTTAAGCACCTCATAAAAAATCGTGATTCTTTTTCAGCTTGGGAAACTACCTTGCCTGAACCGAGAAACATTCTCAGCTTACCAATTGAGGCTAGAGACACTGGAGAAGTTTTTGGTTATTTAAATATAATGACCGATTCTTTCAATGGAAAAGTTGTATACGACGAACGCAGACAACAACGCTCTTTGTGGACGGATTCGAGTTTCCACATGGACTTTTTCTCTGATGCGAGGAAAAGTTTCCCAATGGCGATTTGTTAATTCAGTGAACAAGGAACCGACTCTAAGACAACCTACTTCCTTGATTAACCTTTGTCGCACTTTGAAAGGATTCCAACAGTTGTGGGCAACGCTAAAAAAATTAGGTTTCACGTCTTTCAAAAGAAAGCATTGTAACCAGGATCCTATTGAGAATTTGTTTGGGTTGATACGCGCAAATGGAGGACAGAGCAATAAACCAACATGCTATCAATTTATAGGACACTTCAAAGCCTTGGTCATTAATAACTTGACCCATTTCCATGCTCTGGGTGCGAACTGTGAAGATGATGGAGGTGTTTCTCTTTTAGCATGGCAAAACTATTTGGAGTTTGTAGACGAATCTGGCGAGTCTACACTCTGGCCAGAAGGCAAATCGCAAAATCCATCTAGTGCTCCTAAAATCGCTGGTTCCAAAAACCCCATTCCTGGAAAAGGAAATGTTTTGGCAACGACTGCTTTGATGCTGAAATCACTAAAAACCAAGTGTACATTTCTGGACTCTTGTCCTATCTGTTCGTCACTTCTTAGTAGTGATAATGGGTCAAATTATCAACGCACGAAAAGTGTTTCGCCTATACAAGAAATTCATCGCGAAGTCAATGGAATTCTCAGTCGGATCATGGATTCTATTTATTCAAAGGAAGGCGTTCAAAAATACGCAACGAACTTTCTTGGTAGGGAAATACGGTTCGACGTTGTAACTTGTCGCGTTCACAAAGATGAATTAATTTCAAATTTTTACAAATGCAGCATTGCATTGCATACTTTGTCAACGACGTCGTACTTAAATCGCATTTTGCGAGGTAAATTGAGGGTAGACGACCCGGCGGAAAATGTACACAAAGAAAAAGCAAACGCATGCAATATCTTTGTGCAAGCAGCCGTCGCGAAGCGTCAGAAATCTTTACATAAGAAAAATATGACGGGTAATAAATTGAAAAAAGTGCTTCGATAAAGTACCACGATGAAAGCGTTTAAAATTGCAATATTTCAAAGTGTTTCCAAAGAATTTTAAAGGATTTGAAATATTTTGCAGTATTTTTAATACATTTCAATCATTTGAAATTATTTCAAAGAATTTTAAAGTTTTTAGAGTGCCTTTGAAAATTACAAGCAATTTTAAAAGATTCAAACTTTCAAAAAATAATTTGAATCAAATCATAATTTTTTATAATAATTTGAAACAATTGCAACATTTGAAATACTATTTTTAGTATATTTGAAAATTCCAAGCAATTCTGAAGAGTCTAAAAAAATTCCCAGAAGTTTCGAAAGAATTTGAAGGACTCTAAGTGGTTTAGGGTGCTTTGAAAGATTTATACTTTAAAAAAATATTACTATTTAAATAATAATTTCATCACAATATTTGACAGAGATTTCACATATATTCACAGAGATTTCACAAGAATTGAAAGGATTTTAAGTATTTTAGGGTGTTTCAAAAGATTTTAACGTTTCAAGAATATTTTTATTCCAATAATAATTTCATCACAATATTTTGAGATGATTTCAAAGGATCTCAAAGATTTTAGAGTGCCCTCAAAAATTCCAAGCAATTTTAAAGGTATTTCGAAGGAATTTAAAAAAAATTATCTGAATTATATAATAATTTGAAATTATTCCAAGAATTTAATAAAATTGTCTTCAGTATCTGTCAAAATTCCAAGCAATGTTCAAGAGTTTCAGAAAATTCCCAGCGAGTTCACAATAATTCAAAGGATTTGAAGTATTTTAGGGTGTTTACAAAAATTGTAACGTTTCAAGAATATTATTATTCCAATAATAATTTCATCACAATATTTTGAGACGATTTCAAAGGATCTCAAAGATTTTAGAGTGCCCTAAAAAATTCTAAGCAATTTTAAAGGTATTTCAAAGGAATTTTGAAAGATTTAAAATTTTAAAAAAATTATCTGAATTATATAATAATTTGAA
This sequence comes from Andricus quercusramuli, assembly GCA_932178445.1. NCBI lineage: Eukaryota > Metazoa > Arthropoda > Insecta > Hymenoptera > Cynipidae > Andricus > Andricus quercusramuli. The sequence continues at coordinate 10,942 of CAKNXH010051166.1, read as the reverse complement.
ATTATTCCAAGAATTTAAAAAAAATTTCTTCAGTATCTGTCAAAATTCCAAGCAATGTTCAAGAGTTTCAGAAAATTCCCAGCGATTTCAAAAATAATTCAAAGGATTTGAAGTAATTTAGGGTGTTTACAAAGATTGTAACGTTTCAAGAATATTATTATTCCAATAATAATTTCATCACAATATTTTGAGATGATTTCAAAGGATCTCAAAGATTTTAGAGTGCCCTAAAAAATTCCAAGCAATTTTAAAGGTATTTCAAGGGAATTTTAAAAAAATTATCTGATTCATATAATAATTTGAAATTATTCCAAGAATTTAAAAAAATTGTCTTCAGTATCTGTCAAAATTCCAAGCAATGTTCAAGAGTTTCAGAAAATTCCCAGCGATTTCACAATAATTCAAAGGATTTGAAGTATTTTAGGGTGTTTACAAAGATTGTAACGTTTCAAAAATATTATTATTCCAATAATAATTTCATCACAATATTTTGAGACGATTTCAAAGGATCTCAAAGATTTTAGAGTGAGCTAAAAAAATTCTAAAAATTTTAAAGGTATTTCAAAGGAATTTTGAAAGATTTAAAATTTTAAAAAAATTATCTGAATTATATAATAATTTGAAATTATTCCAAGAATTTAAAAAAAATTTCTTCAGTATCTGTTAAAATTCCAAGCAATGTTCAAGAGTTTCAGAAAATTCCCAGCGATTTCACAATAATTCAAAGGATTTGAAGTATTTTAGGGTGTTTACAAAGATTGTAACGTTTCAAGAATATTATTATTCCAATAATAATTTCATCACAATATTTTGAGATGATTTCAAAGGATCTCAAAGATTTTAGAGTGCCCTACAAAATTCCAAGCAATTTTAAAGGTATTCCAAAGGAATTTTAAAAAAGTTATCTGAATTATATAATAATTTGAAATTATTCCAAGAATTTAAAAAAATTGTCTTCAGTATCTGTCAAAATTCCAAGCAATGTTCAAGAGTTTCAGAAAATTCCCAGAGATTTCACAATAATTTAAAGGATTTCAAGTATTTTAAGGTGTTTACAAAGATTTTAACGTTTCAAGAATATTATTATTCCAATAATAATTTCATCACAATATTTTGAGATGATTTCAAAGGATCTCAAAGATTTTAGAGTGCCCTCAAAAATTATAAGCAATTTTAAAGGTATTTCAAAGGAATTGTGAAAGATTTAAAAATTTTAAGAAATGATCTGAATGATATAATAATTTGAAATTATTCCAAGAATTTAAAAAAAAATCCAAGCAATTTTAAAGGTATTTCAAAGGAATTTTGAAAGATTTAAACTTTAAAAAAAATACCATGAATTATATAATAATTTGAAATTATTATTACAACTCTGCATTGTACGAATGAAGTCACTGATTTCATTTCTCTATTTTAATGAGAATAAATAAAATGTCATAAAAAAGTTACATTTCATGTGTCATGTATTCCTTCATTTATTGAAGAATTAATGCAGAATTGAACAAATTTATGCCGAAAAATGAAACAGAAAACAGTATTTACACATTTTTCGTCTTAAATTTGTATAACTTTGAATTAATTCGTTTCTTTTTTCTAATTTTAATTCATGTAACACATGCAAATAACATATATACTTATACGTGACCGAACACATATATACATTTTAGTTTGCCACCATGGGAGTCGACCCTGCCTGAACACGACTGAGTGTACCGTTAAGGTGGAGTCCCATGTAGGCAGAAAACGTCGGCGTAAAGCAGAAACTCATGAGAGTGGAAGAGACAAATAGATATGTCCATCTCTCTCACTCTCATTAGTTTCTGCTTCACGCCGACGTTTTCTGCCCACATGGGACTCCACCTTTAGGGTGCCGTCTCATGGCAGCGCAAAACTCGGCATAAAGGCTCTTTTACACCTTCCGTCAATCGGTCGTCGACCAACCAATATATCGGAATGTCCATTCACACCTTCGGTAAATTTAGTTAAATGTAGTAATATTTTAGTTACCTTCTGAAACTCACTGAAAGATTACTAAAATGTTACTAACTTTCACTGAATTTTCCGAAGGTGTGAATGGATATTTCGTTATGTTGGTCGGTCGACGACCGATTGACGGAAGGTGTAAAAGATCCTTAACGCGCAAAATGTCAAATCACTAGCTAGTGACTTCTAGCGACAAAAATGTTCTGGCGAATGTAGCCACCTTTATGATTGCGTTATTTTGCACTCCCATCGTCCTCATTGTTCATTATTGTCTGCCAGGGCCGTGACTCTCTGAAATGAAAGTGACGGAAATGTTGAGTACGGCCGAGAGTGGCGCTGGCTGTACTTTTAGGCCGAAAATTATTCAAATGCATGGGGAAAGTGTGAAAAATGTGAAATTTTATGCCTTTTATATCATAAAAAAGGACTGTTTAGATTTTGTTTGCTACAGAATTAAGTGTTAAGGCTTTTAGACTGAAATTTTATCAATATTTTTTTTTATGAACGAGAATAATGGGAAATAAGTGCGTTGCTTTTGGATGCAATTCTGCGGTTACTCAAATTGCTCCGGAAAAGTTCAAGTTTACACTGTACCAAATTACAAGAAAATAATAAAGATCTGGCAAAGATCTATTTTATTGAAAACAATTTATTGACGTTGTTATAAAAAAAATTTGAAAATAATTCAAAGTCGTTACAATTGTCTTTAAAGATCGCAAGCTTTTTTGTGCACTTTGAAAATAATTTACAAAAACGTTGTACTAAAAGAAAAAATATCATCGAAAATATGCAATTGAACATTTTTTTAAATTACAAGTTATTGGTAACATGAATTTTCCCTCAAACCCGTAAAAGGGAGAGTTCAAATATACATACATACATACATGAATTTTCACTTAATATTAATATAGTAATTGCATCAAGTTCTTATCACAAAATTTGAACACATTTTTAATTCATTTTACAATTGTTTTTAAAATCGCAATCTTTTTTGTTCACTTTTAAAAACGATTGACGAAAAAATGTTACACTATAAGAAAACTTCAAATTTCAACGAGATATTCAGTAAAAAATATGCAATTAAACTGTTTTTTTGTTGTTGTAAATAACGCAAATTATTGGTAACATGAATTTTCAATTAATATTAATAAGACAATTTATTAAAATTGTTATCAAAAAATTTGAAAACATTTTAAATTCATTACAACTGTTTTTAAAGATCGCAATCTCTTTTGTTCACTTTGAGAATAATTGACAAAAAAGCGTTGCATTATAAGAAATTATTTAAAATTTCAACGAGATATTGAATAAACATTTTATCGAAAATATGCAATTAAACTTTTTTTTTTGCAAACAAAAAAACGCCAATTATTGGTAATATGAATTTTCAATTAATATTAATAAGACAATTTAGTTGGTGGTTTGTATCAAAAAATTTGAAAACAGTTTGAATTCATGACAACTGTTTTTAAAAATCGCAATCTCTTTTGTTCACTTTGAGAATAATTGAAAAAAAGCGTTGCACTATAAGAAAAATTTCTAATTTCAGTGAGATATTGAGTAAACATTTTATCGAGAATATGCAATTGAACTTTTTTGTAAAAAAAAAACGCAAATTATTGGTAACATGAATTTTCAGTTAATATTATTAAAACAATTTATTAAAGTTGGTATCAAAAAATTTGAAAACAGTTTGAATTCATCACCATTGTTTTTAAAGATCACAATCTTTTTTCTTCACTTTGAAAATAATTGACAAAAAAGTGATGCACTACAAAAATTTAAATTTGCAACGAGATATAGCGTGAAAATTTTATCGAAAATACGCAATTAAACTTGTTTTTTGGTAAAAAAAAACGCAAATTATTGATAACATAAATGAAAATCAATGAAATTGGAGGTATTTTTTATCGCAATTAGAATTAAATTTAATTATTAATTGAAGGGTTGCGGTACAGAACTAGATAAGCAACAAAATCAGAATTTTCTAGGGTAGACACATAAAATTCTGCGAAATCGAAATAACCATTTGAAGATAAAACAAAAGTTTACTCCTGAGGAGATAAAAATGCAATTTTTGTTTTTACCAACAAATAAAAACTTACTCGCGAGATATTGAGTTGCTAAATTAGGAGAAAATGAGTTTCGTCAGAAAAAGTTAACGAATTTCGAGTAAATCATTTCAGAATTTGGAGGTTCAAATTTCACGGGGTTTGAAAAATATGTTTGCATAGCGACAAAAAAACTGTTCTTTAATTTTAAAAAATCATAAAAACTTGCTCCTGAGATATAGGGAGGCTGAATAAGAATAAAGAATTTTTTATAAAAAAAAATTATTATTTTCCGGGAAAATAAAAATTTAGTGTGACGATATTGCACTGTACAGACGATTTTTCGCTGGAAAGTCTATAAAAATATAAATCGTTAGAAATATTCGACATATTTGTAACAATAGATATTTTTTATTATTATAATTAACTTTTATGAACGTCCTATAACGAAACAAAATGAATTATTTTCTAGCTTTAAAAAAAATATATAAATTTTTATAATTTCGTTCAATTAAGCGTTAATTTCAATTTTCAATAATCTTTATAAATGGCAATAAAAATAAAATTCAATTGAAATTTACTATTTTCACAGTTGACTATATTTACATATTTCAATGCTAAAAATTTAATCTTCACTTTGTAGAGTTATTATTGGTGCTCTGTGAAAAGTGTATTCGTATTTTATCATCAAAATAAAGTTTTCTTCTCTTTTCATTAATACTTATCAATTTATTGAATATTTAATATGCTACGAAATATTTTTTCGAGATAAATATATGCAAAAAACGTATTTTAACAATTGAAATCAATTAAATTTGTATTTTCCCCATGCATTTGAATAATTGTCGGCCTAAAAGTACAGCCAGCGCCGCCACTCGGCCGTCTTCAAATCTCATGACACATTTATTCTACAGGTCTTTATAGGAGAGCCATCCCCCTGTTGTCTGCCAACTTGTAAAATAACCAACAATATTTCAATATTGTCGTCACTGTCGATTCCTATTATTAAAATAATAAACAAAGTTACAGAAAATGTCTGCGCGCTCACTCTCTTCACAAAATTTGCAAATAATCGGCGTTTTGACAGAATTTTCTTTTGTCGGTTTTGCGTTGTGCGCAGTGATGGGTAAGTAAAATACTTGTGGTAATTTACTTGGTTTTCTACGGTAATTTACCTGGTATTTTACGTCATCAGTTTTCTACATGATGTAAATTACGTCTTGTTCTATATCTGAGGGCGCAACCTCTGAGGCGGGAAATTGAAACCTCGAATCAGACAGCCAATCAGAGGTTTTCTACATGTATTTTACATATTCCTGGTATTTTACGGAAAATACCTCCTTTAGGTATTACACGTAAAAAAACTTCCAGTTGCGCGTAACTGCACATCCCTGGTTGACATTATTATTTTTCAATTAACAATATAGGCATTTAAAAAAAACTCTTACGCCCTTACTGCCCTTACGAATGCCGATACCAGAAATTCAAAAAAGTGAGGTTATGCACAGTTCTACAGGTCCGCCATCTTGACACGTAATTTCGAAAATAGTGCTTGAAGCAATCACCTCAAAGCTGCGTTATGAAGGACTGATATAATTCGAATAGAGCTTTTCATTTAAGAGCGGATGCTTAGGCGCCGCCATGATACGTAGCAGTCATTTAAAGTTTTCGAACACTGTCGTTAAAATGTACACTGTGATACAAAATTTTAATGTTAAATTGTATGAAAAAGATGTGCCAGGTGCTGAATTGCAGCACAAAAAGGTGGACGAAAACACTATTTGTCAGTTAAAAAGGTGGTTGAAGTGCAGAAAACAATGTACCAAAGGGAAAAAGCAACAACTTGTTGACCGGTATGTAGAATGCAGGTTATGTTTACATCATGTATATGGTATAGTTAGAATAGTAGAAAAATAGTGCTTTACATAAAAATGAAAGTATCTGTAATGATAAAAACATTTGTAAAAAACGGTTAATGAAGCATTTTAAAAGATATGTAGCTAAAAATGAATTAATAGCTACCATTATAAGGGAGTTGTCAGTTTTGAAATTCATGTAGTTTGCTAAACACATGAGTATCTTATTAGTATACATCTCCTCAAGGGACTTTCTTCTTTTTCCTCCAAGCAATAACTAGAAAAATACACATTTTGTTATACTACCTAAATATTATATTACAAAAAGTGGCATTTTCTCAAAAAACTAAAATGCACTAGGCATGTTCTCGATATGCAACATTCAAAATTCCTTTTTCCACAGACCTTGAATATATAATTAATTTTTTTTTTACCTTCAAATTTTCTTGCTGGCTCTTACTTTTAACGGGGTTGGGAAACTTTTCAGTTGGACCACTTTCTCCCACGAAGTGCAATGAGCAAATATAAATGTCTTTGTTTACATTCTTTATGCTGGAAAAATACATGTCCCTGCGCGCACATAACCTCAACCACATATCACTTTTACTGTATTCCGCGCAATTTTTAATATGCATTTTCAGTGCATCATCGGGAATGTTACCCTTTCGAAATATTAAACAGGGTTTGGGAAATGAAATAAAATAATAGTTACATTCTAAGTACGACTTGGACCGACTGTCACTTTTACAATTTCCAAAACAGCACCTCTTGGTCGCTCCAACCTTTTTTCTTTTTAATAGATTTTCTCCTGGTAGATCAGACATTTTTTTCGTGGAAAGTGTTTTAACTTCTAATAGCTGGAAATATTTTTTTTTAGTTAATATTTACTATTGTCACATACGTCTCAGGGAGAACTGTGATCAGAATTTCCTGCCACGGCCCGCTGTTCCTTTTCATCAATCGCGTACCTTGGCAGGCTAACCTATAATGGTGCTTTCACACCTCTACCTGCCTGCCCGACACCGTTCACACATCGGATTTTCCGGCTATGGAAAATCTCAAAATCCCGCGGGAATTTTAAATATTGTAAAATTTTTAAATGATATAAACCAAGTTTTTTATAGTTAAAATTGACAATTATGATAAAGAGTTTCATTTTTTTCCTATATAATGTAAAAATAAGAGATAAAATGTTCAGCCCTGAAGTGAGCATTTCAGAAATTGTCAAGTGTTTACAGAAAAGTCGTTTTGTCAGTCGTTGTGACGTTGTGTTTTTTTATTCTTATCCGGTGTTGATGTGCTGTGTCGCGGAATCAAAGAAAATATATTTCTGTAAGTAAAATAAATAAGTGTTTATGCTCTTGTACAACGTAAATATTTTTTTAGAGGTGAAATTTCAAATTCGTATAGGAACCGTCAATTTACAGCAACCTAACCTGCAAAATGCTATTTGCATATATATATATATATATATATTTGTTTTAAGCTTCAAAGATACAAAATTATGTTTTGTAATACAAAATAATCCCAAGATGCATCATAATATATTTTTTCTTTTTTTTTCAGATCGCAAACAAGGATTACTCATTCAAAAGCGTAATATATTCAATATTTGTCCCATTTCTCTGACTTACTCATTCGAGCACTGGAAAAATATTTCCGTACATTATCCATTCTATTCCATTAATTTTGCACAACGTTACACAATTATATCGTCCAACGCCGAGAGTCAATTGTCGTAAGATCTAAAAAAAATTTCGGAAAATCGTCAGATATACAATGTAGCAGTTCCAAAGGTTATGTTGCTGTAAGTTGACGGTTCCTATATGAATTTGAAATTGCACCTCTAAAAAAATATTTACGTTGTACAAGAGCATGAAAACTTATTTCTTTTACTTACAGAAATATATTTTCTTTGATTCCGCGACACAGGACATCAACACCGGATAAGAATAAAAAAACACAACGTCACAACTAGGGTTACCAGATGGTCCTAGTGAAAAGAGCGGACACTACAATCCCCCCCCCCCATATAAAAAATGAAAAAAAGAAATTTTTTTTCAACATTTGAAATAATAAAAAAATAAAAATAGATGAAAAATTTTTTTTTTGAAAGAACGTAACTTGTTTGGTGATTCTCGAACCATATTATACTCTACCTGGAGTTTGGATGGAATTTAAAACAAAATAAAAAATATATTTGTACATTTTCATTTCATTCATATAGGCTACATCCATACTGAAAAGATGAAAATATTTAAAACTTTATAGTTCATCGGTCTGATCGAGAAAAAAGCGAACATTTCACATAAAAAGCGGACAAGCGAACACGGGACAAAAAAAGCGGACATGTCCGCTGAAAAGTGAATGTGTGGTAACCCTAGTCACAACGACTGACAAAACGACTTTTCTGTAAACACTTGACAATTTCTGAAATGCTCACTTCAGGGCTGAACATTTTATCTCTTATTTTTACATTATAGGAGAAAAATGCAACTCATTATCATAATTTTCAATTTTAAATATAAAAAAATTGGTTTATATAATTTAAAAATTTTACAATATTTAAAATTCCCGCGCGATTTTGAGATTTTCCATAGCCGGAAAATCCGATGTGTGAACGGTCTCGGGCCTGCCTGCACCGGGCAGGCAGGCAGAGGTGTGAAAGCACCATAAGACGGGCGTCGGCCCCTTTTGGCCAGGGATGTGCAGTTACGCGTAACTGGAGGATTTTGAAGTAAAATACCTAAGTGAAGTATTTTACGTAGAAAACAGGTAAAATACCTAGTAAATTACGTGCCAAGATGGCGGACCTGTAGAACTGTGCATAACCTCACTTCTTTTAATTTCTGGTATTGGCATTCGTAAGGGCGTAAGAGTTTTTTTTATCAATGCCTATATTGTTAATTGAAAAATAATAAAGTCAACCAGGAATGTGCAGTTACGCGTAACTGGAAGTTTTTTACGTATAATACCTAAAGGAGGTATTTTGCGTAAAATACCTGGAATATGTAAAATACATGTAGACGATATTTTCCTGCAGACGATAGCGATCCCATGGATACAGGGGAAATCCCCGACGATGTTAATTCACAATACACACACAAAATTCAACAACTCGAGCACAGCATGCAATGAATTCAAAAACTCAATCACACACACAATTACACTCTAAAATGGAAAAACAACAGAACCCTAACCCTAACACCCACAACATCAACACGAATGACAAAAGTCCATACACACGCCTCCGCTATAGCGACAAACAGAAAGGCCCATGCAAGGTCATGATCCAAAGAGACCGTGCCTCCGAGCGAGCGAAGGAGGATCTCAACCCCATGACCTACGGTAAAGCTTTGACTCTTCTCTACAAAGAAGCGGTGGTAAATGTAGATAGCCAGGGTTTTGGAAAATTATGCGTGACGGTCAGATCGTTTAAAGACGCGAATAGAATCCTCAACGACTGTCAAACTTCAAAAAGTAAAGGGCTCTTTGCTTTTGTCCCAGCTAGCTTCGTAACCTGTCAAGGTGTCGTGAAGAACGTCCCCATCGAACTGTCAGAAAAAGAAATCTAAGACAATTTAGAGATCCTTGGATACTTGAGAGACACGACCTCCGCGATGAATGTTCGTCGTCTCAATAGGAAGGTAATTGACAAAGATACTGGCGCTAAATCAATCACCCCCTCTACCTCAATCCAGATAACTTTTGAAGGCACAACCTTGCCTGATAAGGTTGCAATATTCAAGTCCGCATCTGCCGTTCAGATTTATACCCCACAAGTGAAAATGTGTCTCAAATGTCTAAGGTACGGCCACATTAGCACTAATTGCCGTTCATCTGCTCGTTGCAAACGTCCGGAACTGTTGTTCCAAAAACAATTTCGAGCCTATGCTGCCAAACACAGAGTTTTGTTTGCCGAAGCAAAAGAGGTTATTAGACCTAAAAGACAGTCCAGAAATGGACCTGCTTCCCGTCAAAACACTTCTGTTGTAAACTTCTCCGATCATCCCGATTTGAGCGACGTCCCCGCTCCCTCATTGCTGGATCACGTTTACACCATCCCAACTCGTCCGTATTCCGAAGCTATAGGTTCACGCCCTAAACCTCTGCCGAAATCGAAGACAAACCAGCCCCCGCAAACATCGCAGCCCAATCGGTCGACTCCAAACTTCTCTTCCTTTTACAATAACGGAAGGACTCAGAGCTCCTTGCCAAATGGTTTTGCCTTGCATCCCCCAGCTTCTCAGTTAATTAATAAGCCCACTACCGATGCTGTATTCATAATCAGCAACCTAATCGAGGCTCTCACGGGTCTCTCCTCCATTATAACATCTGATATCTCCTCAAATGTAGAGGAAAGAGATAATTTTCTTAACCGCATCTCGAATAATGTTAAATCCCTCTCTAATTCTTTGCTTTCATCCCAAAATAGGATTGGTTCAGCGGGGCAATCTGGCTCTGCGAATCTTAATAAAAAGTAAAACCTAGGGATATCAAAATAACTCAAATAAGTAAATTAAGAATTATGCAGTGGAATTGTCGCGGGTTATTAAAAAAGAATAGAGACCTTCAAAATATCTCCGATGATTACGACATACTTTTACTTTGCGAAACATTTCTCAAGCCTGACAAAAACTTTTCATTAAAAAATTTCAATTTACCCAGATAACAATTGTGTACGCACGTTGCGCGCATTGTGCGGGTATTCGTGCGGGTTATCCCGCACGTCGCCACAGTGGGGCTAAATGGAAAAACGAGGTTCAAAATAATCTGTAGCTCGCAATTCTTCATCGATTTTCAACTTTTTTTTTTCAAAAAATTCAGCATTAAATTCTTAAGAAACTTGTCGAGGCCGATTTTTTAATTTTTTTTTTTTTAATTTATATAGAACTGCAAACATCGAAAAAAATGTTGATTTACAACATTTTTTTTTTTAATTCTCTGTACAAATTTTTTTTTAGTGGCATCAGGACTCAGGTTTGATGCGCAAGGGTCAGTGGAAGAAAAAAATTTGTTGTTATTTCAAGTTATTTGTTATAAACAAATATT
>CAKNXH010051163.1:38703-64222 GCA_932178445.1 Andricus quercusramuli | reverse complement strand
CCAATGCAGCATATAAAAATTCAATTTATGCATATTTTAATAATTATAAATTTCGTTCAAGCGGCTCGAATCGTCTCAGGATGCAACAATGGAAAGAGCGGAAGATTTACGAGCGACTTCCTGGGTTCAGCATGCTCGAAAACCGTCACGGTGAATTACCGTAAATTCTGTATGCTTTGGAGAGCGCCTGTTTTAGGTTCAACGGGGTACTTTCCCGGTGGCGGATTGCTCGTTTATAGGCGCAGAAATAAAACATATTTTCGATTAATTAAAAAAACACAAAAACAAGACCATTTAAAAAAAAAAAAGCAATAATGTTAGGCACTATACCCTTCAGATTAAGTGGTTCAAATCTTACATTGAACAATTCATCCGTTTAGCGGGATTAATGTCAGAACGAATACATGGGCTAAAAACTAGGCTCGACGAAGCGCCTTAAGTGCGAGTACAAGGAGTCGCAGATTGCTCGCACACGTGCAATCATGAAGTGCGAGCACAATGAGAGCGCAATGTATGTATGAATCGCCACAATTTTTTAATAATCACTTAACAGTATAAATAAACAAATTAAACATATTCGTATTAGGTAAAGTTGTTAATGTTAATAGTGTATAGGGCAGAACTTTATTTTTTTAGTATCTCACTGAAAAATAATATTCCATCAGCTTATTATATGGTGTGAAAAACTATTTTTGAAATTAATTTTTGTTTTTCAATATCTATTTAATAAAATATTAAAATCAATATGAAAAAAATATCGATTTTATTATTTCATTAAATATTTTTTTTTAATTTTCCCTCCAGCGACCGAAGCCATGTTGATTTAACCTCAGCACCAGCGGCCAACGGACCGAACCCCTCAACCCCTCACCAGCCTTGAACTTCACGAATGGCGGGCAGGGCCGTTTATAGACTTCCGGCGCCCGGGTGCAGTGTATAATTGGCGCCCCACCCCCCTCGCATAAATTCTAGTATTTTCGTTGTCCATACACCATTCAAAATTGTTTATAATAAATTATAAAACGCATAATAATTAATAATCATGATGATCATAGTACTTATAATCATGAATATTAATAATTATTATGGTAAATAGAAAATAATAACTAAAATATTTATTATTGCGTGCCATTTATTATTGCACTATGTTGAGCAATTACACTAACAAATATAAAGTATATAGGGAAGTTATATAATCATAAATTTGGTATATATAATTTAAAAAAAGTCAAACAACCACCGCAGGGTACCACTAAGAGCAACTGCCATCTAAAAAGAAAATGTCAATAGCCCCCAGTAGAACCGCGGTAAAATACACCTATGGCCACGTCTCACATCCGTGAGATGGGTGGTCACAAGGCACGACGAAATCACAACGACAGGCCGGCGAAACCCTCGTGTGTCTTGAGGACACGAAGCGACCCAAGGATGACAGCTTTCTGCATCCATCTCGCAAGTGCCTTGGCATATTTTTGGCACGCGGGTATGGCTTTAAGGTTACGAACCAGTGATAATTTAGCACCTCCGAGAGCACCTATCACAAAGACAATTACTCGCACCGAATATTTTGGGTACAGTCGTTGCAGCTCTCTTTTAAGGTCTTGATACCTCTCCTCCTTTTCTTTCTCCTTCGCAGTGATGTTGTATTCGGACGGAGACGAGAATTCGATCACGAATATCGTTCGTTTCTCGAAGTCTTGGAGAACAATGTCAGGCCTCGAGTGCGCAACGGAGACTGCTGCCCGAAAATCGTAGTTCCAGAAAATCTGGCACTTCTCGTTTCGGACAATTGACTCTATATCCCTTGGAGCGTTCGGCAGGGTGGGATCGCGACCAACACCGTAAGAGCGACAAAGGTGGTAATAAAGTACTCTTAGGGCCGCATTATGTCTATAGATATACGTTGTTCCTGCGTGGGTCAGACACCCCGATAGTATGTGTTGTAGGTACTCAGTGTGTGCATGACACGCTCTGTACCAATTACTGGGATCTTCTTGACATAAAATGCGGGCGCGGTATGCTAAGGTGGAGATTACACCGTCCTGGCATGCGAAAATAAAGCCCTCTGTACCTGAACTGAGCCCTGATGATTTGAGGAAAGCAAAAGTTTGCTCCTTTGACAAGAATTGTTTTTCGACATTTCTGTGAAAGTTTCCGTGCATATGCTTGTCCAGTAGCTCTTGGTGAAATTTTCTAACCTCTGCTTTCTTTACTTCGGCTTTTAGACGTGAAGCCTCTAGATGGAGTAATGCACTTTCCTCACTTCTGATGTTGAAATTCAGGCCAAGGGTCTCGGCAGCTTGCTCCGCGGCTCAGTAAAGGAACGCTCCTTCGCCAATCATCTCGTGGTTTCTGACCATCTTTAGGAGAGGATCTCTGCCATTCGCAACGATGTAAGCTGTACTCAAAACAATTCGGTTATGAAGACACTGGAGATTCAGAAGTCCGCGTCCGCCTTGACGGCGTGAAATGTATAATCGCGGAACTGACGAATTGATATGCAAGCTTTTATGCATATGCATGATCTTACGCGTGGTTACATCAAGGGCCTTAAACTCGTTCTTCGTCCATTGAACCACCCCAAACGAGTAGAGTAGAACTGGGACGGCAAGCAGGTTAGTCGCAGATACCTTGTTCAAAGCCGACAAATTGGAAGACCAAATCTGTCGAAGAAGATGCTTGTATCTGCTTCGGAGAGACTCCTTCACTGATGTTACGTCCTGAATGCGGCTTTGAGGCACGCCCAGGTATGTATAAGTCTCTCCAGTTTGAAGATGTCTAATAACACTTATATCCACAAACTCAGGGTCCTTGGGAACGCCAGTAATCTTTCCTTTCTTCAAATGAATTTTGGCACACTCGTCCAAACCAAAGTCCATCCCAATCTCTCCTGTGTAGTTCTTGACGATATTTATAGCAGTTTGAAGTTTGCTTTTACCAGCGGCATAGATCTTTAGGTCATCCATATAAAATACATGAGTGACCTTATGCTCACGCTGATTAGTGTCGCCACAGAGGTATCCAGGAGAATTTCGTAGTGCGAAAGATAGAGGCAGAAGTGTGATGCAAAAAAGCAAAGGGCTCATACTATCCCCTTGAAAGACGCCCCTCTGGAAGGTGACCTTGTTCTTTGTCAGACGATGATTCCTAGATGAGATGGTAAATCTAGTTTTCCAAAGAGGCATCAATCTCTCTATGCATCTCACTATGTGTGGATGTACCTTCAAGCTTTCCAACAGACAGATGATAAGTCTATGAGAGGTTGAATCGAAAGCTTTCCGGTAGTCAATCCAGGCCATTGACAGGACGCGCTGATGGGCGGCAGCGTCTTTACAGATACACCTGTCAATTAGAAGGTTCTCTCGACAGCCTGCTACACCTTTTTTCGAGCCTCGTTGTTCGTACATCTCTCGCCATACAGGCTCAATTCTTGGAACGATCCTGTTGTTTAGGACAGCTGTAAAGATCTTATACAGTGTGTTTAAACAAGTTAATGGCCTGTAATTCTGTGGTCTGGACAAGTTGCCTTTTTTCGGTAGGAGTATAGTGCGTCCCAACACCAGCCACTGCGGAATGGACGTCTCCGACTTTGAAAATGAGGTGAATATGCGGGCCAAATGTTGGTGTATAGAAGTAAACTTCTTCCACCAAAAGTTCTTAATACAATCTGGTCCAGCACCGGAAAAGTTCTTCGCGCCTCTAAGTGCTTTTTTCACCTCTTCGGCAGTGACTGATGGGCACTCCTCCTCAGATTTTATGAGGCTGTCGCAAAACTCCTTGAAGCGGACGATATTGTCAGTATCTTCTTTCAAATCTAGTGTTTTCGGGATCTTGTACACCTCTCTCCAAAAAGTCTCTTCCTCCTTAGGCTTGGGTGAATTTTTTACAAAAACAGGGGGATCACTGAAGAGGCGTGATGGGTCAGCAAGAAACTGTTGATTCTCCCTGTTCCATCTCTCCCTCTTCTGTATCCTCGTCCTTGCGTCAGATAACAGCCTTATATTGTCAACAATATGCTGCTTGATTGTCAGCAGCATTGACTTGTTCAGTGTGTGATTCAAGGTCCTTAGTTGTTGGGCGAACTTTCGAACCGTTTCCGTGAACGGTCTACCAGATGTTATGTAGTCAATCACACATTGAACACGGGACGCATTCTGTCTTGCCCATCCAATTTTCTTGTTCAGTTGATGCAAGCGTCGTATGGTCTCCTGATCCATCGTCGGTTTCAGCCTTCGATTTGAATCAGCCAAAGCTCTCGCAGCACCATAAACTGAGCAATTGATGGTCCAGAGGTCGGACTCTTGCGAGATATCTCCACGAAGGGAGGCATCCATCTCAGCCAGATCTTGGGGCTTAAGAGGAACTTGCATGTTGATGTTCCTCCTTGTACTGCAATTGCGATCATCTTCCAGAAGTTGCCTGCTTTCTGCGGTTGGTCTTAATGTCGTTTCATCTTCGTCTGCAGCTTGTTCAAGCAGCGGTTGAGGAAGCGCTCCGCGTACATATCCATTTTTCCGGAAGTAGTCGGCTTGATTTCGCTAAAGACTGATGCGAAACGTATTAAAGCTCTGGGTGTTTCTGGCACCACGGAGTATGCATACGCGCCATAAAGCTTCCGCGAACAGGGATAATACCGGCATCGTAGCAGTCTAGCACGTCATTCTTAAGTTGATCCGTCCTCTGAATGTGGGCGTTTCGCCGGTTCGTCGTCGTGTTTCCATCTAAATTATTTTCAGCACCCCGAACTCTAGGGTGATCGGCATTGTTTGCCGATCCATTGTCGGGTGCTCTGCGCGTTCGATCGTTTTGAACCGCATCTACAACATTTTGGTGGTTTGTTGGTTTCATTGTTGTTCCCACGAGCAGCTAGGGAAAGGGTTTGTTAATCCTTGTAGAGCCCCGCGTGCAAGGATAAGGCTGATACTCTGAGACGTCGCCCGGTATCCCAGAGTCACCGTTAAAGACACCTCGCCCAGGTGTCATGCAGCTTTCGGCACGGTTCTCACACCTTCGCTTAGGGGTTATTCCTTCGGGACCATCCCTGGACAATTGTCCGCGACTGCTTATTAATTATATTGTAACCATATTCAGCAGAAACCCTTGGTACGGGAACCCTCTATCCGCAACCCGAGGACGCGTTCGGTGGCTTTGTCATAAGCCCTTCGGTTTTATTCCAAGGGAATCGAAACCGAATATATATATATATATATATATATATATATAATTCTAAGACACAATGCATATATATGTAGTATGTAATAATATCTTGAAGGAAAGATACACGTCTTGCTTTTAGTTCCGCGAATTTTCTAATCAAGTTTGCAAAATCCAAGTTTTCTGAAATTGTCTGTCACGTCCCGAGCAATAGGCGAGGGTAGTACGGAAAATAGGAAAAGACAGAGACCAGTGTGCTGATTATGTCAGGCTTGTAAGACCTGACCAATTATTTGATTGTGGGTTTGTGTGTCACTTATCAGCCCTACGCGGACTGTGTCAGAGTACAGTGTTCAAATGATTCAGAGATGGTTGTTTAAATAATTGTTTTATTATAAAGAATAAGAATAAAGTTAAAAGTTACGTGAATTAGACTTACAAATACCTTTCGATGCTTGAAAGGGCAAGAGAGTGAGTTGCTTTGTCGGTTGTATCTCCTTATTGTTTGTAAAACACCGACGGAGTTTTACCGGATGATACTTTGAATGTACTCAAAAGTAATTCAATATTGAGTCCTTTCACGAACGTTAACACCGCGGACTTTATTCGGAAAGTTTCTCTACAACGACCGAAAGTCTCAGCCGAGGGGACTTAGTTCGGGACTCGAACACGTTAACTATTTTGAGTTGAAATTGAAAGTACTTGACTTATTCAAAGTGTTTCTTCGGTCACAGTCAGTTAGAAGCCGCGACTTTGTCAAAGCGATTCGTCAATCGTCGATCGAAGTGAACAGTATGACTGCCGAGAACGTAAGACAATTGACAAGGATGTATCTGGGGTTTATATATGATGGTTTCTCCATGCTAGGGATAGGGCGATCGAACTTTTGAAATCAGCACGTTTCCAACTTTTGAAATCGGCACGTTTCTAACTTTTGAAATCGGCACGTTCTTATTAATAATATTACTCGTATCTAGTTCCGCTCAATATTTGTGAGCGATGCTAGTGGGTAACTAATACTATTAAACGTTGAATGATTTATGCTATCGTCAGCAACCGTGGACAGCGGTCGTGCATCTCGACTCTTGACCTTTCAAGAATATGAATTCTACTACCTACTAACTTAATTATGTGTAATGCGTTTAATCAGACACTTTCGGTTACCGTCTTGTCTGACTATACGCATGTTTCTCCACTAGGTGGGTTATACTTTAGCAGTAACAGTAATATGACAATATGTCGATAAATTATTACCTTAATTTGGACATACGCGTGTATCCATGTTCCATATAATTAGTTCTAACTTTGCTATTGGATTATTAGGAATATGCATACATTCGTATGTTATTAAATATACTTAATTATTTTATAACGGTAGAGTCTGTAATTACAATCTCTTATTAACCGAACATATGCTAAGTTATCGGTGTTCTCTGATTTCTTATCTCGTCATGGTAACACTTTAAGTATCTTGTGGTCTCATTCTTACCGACCGTAGTGCAGTTACCATTCCTAGGTTTGAACTCAGAGAAGATCGGTAACGCTATGGCTTGTAGTTGATGGAATTAGCCTGACAGTCGTAATGTAAGGTGGGTTGCGCCTAGCTAGGCGTTACATCGAATTTTTGTAAAATTTCGGGATGTAACAGTACGTTCAATTGAAATGACTGCCAAGTTTGACAAGCGATCTTGAGTCATAGTTGACCGTAAGTAATTTTTGGTCAGCTTCAGTTTTGAAAATGACCTTTCACCTGAGGCTACAGATACAGACAGTGTTAAAAGGATTCGTAGAAGTACATAAAAGTTTGGAAACGCCAGCTGCAGATCACTTTTCACCATAAAATTCAACATTTCCAGAAGGTTCAAGTTTTCTTCAAATATTTCTCTTAATAAACATATTTCGTCTTGCAACTCTCTAGAATCTACATTAGACTCATTTGTCTTACTGTCAGTTAATCTTAATTGCACATCCTTACATCGTTGTAACGATTCTTCTTTGGTGATACCTTTTAATATGGAACTACTGTCGAGGAAGCTAAATATTTTATGAAGATTATTCAACATCTCGAATCGTTCGCTCAAAGCACCTATCGCTTCATCTAGGAAAGCAAAGAAAAGTTTACTTTGTACTTCTGAAAAGGATCCTAAATGGCTTCGACCTGAGTTTCCTCGATTCGTGTAAGCTGATTTTTGCGTCTTACAGCTGTCATTTCAGCAAACTTTGAATCTGCTTCAAGGGCATCAACTAATTCTTTAGAATCGTTGATACATGTTTCAAATTCTTCGTCATTTCGCATTGCAGACAAATTCTGTATAAGATCTTGAATTACATCATTAAATTTTGTTACATCGAGATTCGACTGCTGAAACATCAGACTTCCTACGTTGACATTAGATAGAATTTTATGCCAAATGACAACTGAGCATACAAATTTGAAGCTTTTAATCTTAGTAGCTAAACACTGAGCTTCATGGCGGGTAGAGACTTACTGTGTGTTCTGAACGATCTTTAATCTGAGAGTTCTTAACTCTACAGAATCTTTCCATGGCACCCGCTTCCTTTTGAATTGCCACATATTTTTCTTGCTTTCGCTTTCTGTAATAAACTCCAGAGGGCTTCTTCGATGATCTAAGGTTGAAAAAATGAGTGAAACAAAGATGGTAGTAATTTGCATAAAGAAAACTACAAATAACGCCCGTATTTTTTGATGTTCATATTAGTTTTTGACACAAAATAGCTTTTTCTGTTTAGAAAAATAGTTATTTGATGCAATTTTTTTGTCAGAAGAGTAATTATGAAAAAACATTTTTGGTGGAAACACTTCGATCCTTAAAATCAGCATTCATTCACTCATTAAGTTACCATTTTTTTCACTCACTTTTTTAACGTCGAAGCCATAGGGACTCAAGTTTTCTCGCCAATAGTAGTATGTAATTAAATTATTAATGTGTGAGTTCAAATAAATCACAAGTTACTTACACCTTAGTAGTGAAGTATCCTTCCTTGAGAATCGTTACTGGTGAATAACCATATCCTCATCTAGAGACGAATATTATTTAAACTAAAAATCGTTGCACTTTCACACTGATCACTGCACCGAACACTGCTCTTGCAATACACTGATTTACATTAAAGAGCTTTAATGAACTTTCCTGGCGAAAACCTCAAATCTAAATGATGGTTGTTACTTAATACTTACTGATCCATAGACTATGGACCAGGTATGAAACAGTGAAATAGTTTTTCCTAAATCCTAAGTATCAATTCTAAATGCGAAATATAAATAATGGCTTCCCTGGGCCACTCTTCTACTATTTGCATCGTCACAAGAGGTACCTACCGTAGTAGTGAGGGTACAAAACCCAAACTAATAAACTCCGCCCTATTGCGGTAATTACGGGCAAAGAAATTTGTCTAGACTCTGTTTATGATTTTCCATAAATCTATACATTACTGTAAAATGACTATCATCAAAAGTACGCCATATTCGAGTGTAGTTTTGAGTTGCACAATTTTTGGGTTACGAAAACCAATAAAGCCAATTGAACATTTTCTTTGTACAAAATAAGATGCAACTAATTTCACAGTAACGATTTTCTGGGATTTTTCTGGGGGCGCCAAGGCGCCCCTCGACGGTTGGTGTCCCTTGATGATTGGCGCCCGGGTGTCATGCGTCCCTTCGCTCCCAGGTTAAACCGGCCCTGATGGCGGGCTACATAGCGTGTTTTTTACTCGGGTTTCTCGTTTTTTTTTCGTGCTGTGGCAAATATATTCTGTGCCTGTGGTAATTTTGTATCTCCACTGATTTCGTCTTTTCTCAATTTGTATGTGTCAAGGGATTATATACCATATATTCGTTTTACTTCTGTCTTAAGTACATAAACAAATGACATAACCTCAATTCCTCGCACGGGGAAAGTCTTATATTTCATGACATTACAATGAGAACTCTGTAAAGAACATTTGAGTTTGGCTCGAAAATCATATTCTTTTTATTATTCATTATTAAGTGCAAAGTTCAAATGGTATTTATCGAGTTATCATTTTAATATTTTCAGCGTAATATGTTTCAATCGTTTTACTCGCTCTACGTGCTCGCATTTCACCCGCACACGTGCGACTCGCACGACATGCGAAACATATGCGACCACATGGAAGACACATCTGCGTGGTGATACACGGAGAAAATTTGTTTATTAAAATTTACCCAATTAGTTAGGTAAATGGAGGACATTACTGCATTTAGATAAAGTTTACAATTATTTTAGGATTTAATACAAAACAGAACTATAAATAATACAAAAGAGTTATGTAAAATCTCAAGTCCAAAAGTGAAAATTCTGATATGTAATAATTGATATAAGGGTTGTATTATTTGAATACCAGTATATTATAAAATATCGCGAAGTATTGTAAATTTTTATCAAATGAATGATATAAAGTTTACTTTTGTGTGATATTAAAGATTCACTTAGAAGAAAGTATAGATTACAGAATTTTCAAAGAGATTTTCACTTTCATTAGGAGAGGAATTACACAACAGTGAGGTAAAATGAGAGTCGCTAGGTACGTCAACATTCTCAGGGCTGAAGTTTAAAGCCAATTCCCCCGTAGACACTTTAACATTTTTAAGTTTCAGTTTATATTTTAGAATTTGAGTAAATATTCAAATATAAAGATTATCCTGTTCTCTCAGTAGATAATACTCATTAAGTCACCAAATAAAAGTAGAATGTATTTAAAAATTGACGTATAAAGATGCGGGTGATGAAAAAACATCGAACGACACTGGACAACTGATTTCGAACTTCGAGGCGGGAGATCCCCGAAGACTAATGTTTAAAAACAAGTTGAATTTCTAACAAAATAAGTGAATTTTCAACTTAAAAAGATCAATTTTCTAGTAAAAATGAAGTAGCTACCTTTTTCGTTGTACAAAATTATTTTTTGTAACGCACACACGAAATGTTCGCTTTTCGAGGCATGTATTGCGTGCGGGAAGTGACCAATTCCAAAGCCGTGGTAAAAAGCAGTAGTTATAAAAAGACTTTTTCTAGCTGCTGCGCTTGCGCACTTCCAGCCAGATTACTTTTTCTTGCTGTTGCGCTTGCGCATTTCGATTCAGATTTACTTTCCAGGACTGCCGAAATAATAACCTCACTTCATTATGATTTGACGATTGAGAGACTGATTGTGAGTAGTGAATAGTGATTGGACAAACTCGAAGTGATAAGTTACCATAAATGACTGATAAATTACCATAAATTACCGATAAATTACCGAAAATTTCAGAAATTTCTGGATTCCTGAAATTTCCGAAAATGTATCAATTTTCCATAAATTTCCGGAAATTTGGGAAATTTAGCAATTTTCCATAAATTTCCGGAAATTTGGGAAATTTAGCAATTTTCCATAAATTTCCGGAAATTTTGGAAATTTTCAAATTTTTTCCAAAAAGCTTTGGCTACCTGAAATTTCCGGTAATTTAGCAATTTTTCATAAATTACCGGAAATTCAGCAATTTTCCATAAATTTCTGGAAATTTTTGGAATCTTTCCAAAAAGCTTTCGAAACCAGAAATTTCCAAAAATTTAGCAACTTTTCATAAATTTCCGGAAATTTTGCAAATTTAGCATCTTCCGGAAATTTGTGAAATTTTTGGATTTTTTCCAAAAAGCTTTGGATACCTTGAGTTTCTGGAAATTTTCGATAATATACATATACACCGGAAATTTCCCGAAATTTGTGGTAATTTTACCATAAATTTTCAAAAATTACCATAAATTTCCAAAAAAATTATTCTTAGTGTTTCTCAAATCGAAAATTTCCTGCATTTGTTACAAAAAATATCGTGTGCAACAGGTGCTGAAGGTAGACAGTTGCAACTCTTGTGAAGTTTACAGTACTTGCTATCGGCTCATCTTCGGGTCGTTTCCGGCTTTTCTTCGGCTCGCCTACAACTCCCCTTCGACTCGCCTCTGGCTCGTACAGCAAACTTCACACTCGTGTGGAACTGCCTACTTTCCGCACTTGTAGCACAATATACTATTTTACAACAACAAAAGAACATATTTTCATTAAAATTTGTTCAATTTTCAACAAAGGAAATAAAGTTGCAACTAAAGTAGTGCATTTTCAAACAAAAACAAACAAAAAACCACATTCCACCAATCAGGTAAATTTCCAACCAAAATGATGAATTTTCGATGAAAAAAAGACAAATTTTCAACTAAAAAATAAATTTTAAACAAAGGATAGAATAGTTTAATTTTCAGAGAGAGAAATAAGTTTGTGAACAAATAAAATGAATTTTCAACAGAATAGTTAAATTTTCAACCGAAAAGACGTAATGGCTATGAAAAAATCGAAAAATTGAGTATATTTAAATTTTTAGTTGGAAAAATTAATTTTTAAAATTTTATCTAAAAAAGTTAATTTTTAATATAAAAAATAATTTGCTACTGTAGAAATGAAAATTTCAAACAAGAAGATTAATTTTCTACCACAAAAGAATAATTTTTAAGAAAATATATGAATTTTCCATCAACATTTTTCATTTTTGATGGAATTTTCAACCCAATAGTTGCCTCTTCAACCAAAAAGGTCGAAAATTACCAGAAAATAAATAAATTTTCAACTAAATGGATGAATTTGCAACTAAAAACATACATTTTTAACAAAGTATAGAATAGCTTAATTTTTAGTTAGAGAAATAAGTTTTTAAGCAAATAAAATGAATTTTCAACTGAACAACTGAATTTTTCACCAAAAAGATTAAATTTGAATGTAAAAGAATCTCTATAAGAAATTTAGTTAAATTTTTTGTTTAAAAAATTAATTTTCAATAAGAAACAAATTTTTTCCACCAAAGAAATTAAATAAAATACATGAATTTTAACTAAAAAGTTTAATTTTCTACAAAAAAAGACAAACTTTCAACAAAATAGATGAATCATTAACTGAAAAAGCTAAATATTCAACAAAAAATATATTAGTTAAATTTTCAGACAGAGAAATAAGTTTTTGAGAAAATAATCTCTACCAAAAAGATCAAATTTCTATCGAAAAATTTCAAAACAAAATCGAGTTGACTTTTTAGTTGAAAAAAAATTAATATCAATAAAAAAAAATAATTTCTCACCAAAAGAAAGAATTGTAAGTAAGAGGAAAAAGTTGTCGTTCATATTGAATTCACTGGAGGAATTTCCTCGCTATAATAAGGAAACTTCTGTAAATCATGTACATTGTACAACGTTCTCAAATAATACAAGATTTTCTGTAAAATCTATTAAAAAATGTTGGAAAATGAACCGAGTTCTTTTTCTAAAGAAAGGGTAATTAGTGCGCGCATAGCACGCATAATGTTCTATTATTTTTAAAAAGCAGACCATGCAAAAGTTTAAAGTGTTGAAAATTAAATAATTTAAAGTTTCAAGGTTAGAAAATATCAAATAAAAAATTATTCAATGTTTTTATTCACTTCCTACAAATTTATAAGCCCCTTGATTAATAAAATGTTACAATAACAAATTTCGATTAAACGGGGACCAGATATTTTTTTGTACGGCCCTGACGTACTTGTACTTTAACTTTATAGCCGAGATTTTTTTCTCGATATTCTAACTGTTAGGTTAGCCGTGAGGTTTAGTTATTAGCCATACAACGCGTTAACCGTAGCTTAGGACCTTAGGTGGTTCGAAACCCGTCACAGCGTTTTCGATTTTTAATAGCGTTAATATCGTTAGAGGCGTGCGACGATATCGTATGTAATGTATCGTAATTTAATGTAATTGTTTAAGTTAAATTGTGTATATGTACCAGCAATATACTTATGAATTGTATGATATGTATAAGCATGTGTTTGTTAGTAGTGGATGACCTTCCACAGAATCAGTTTGTAGCAAGAATGTTTTTTTTTTGCTGGCGCACGAAATTTTACATGACTGGGATGTAGAATTCACATATTTAGAGAGGTAGACTTTGTTTTCTAGGATTGAAACTGTACCTAAAAGTTCGACTCATTTTACCTAACTGGTAGGTAATCGACATCTCATTTTACCCAACTATCAGGTAATCTCTAATATCTTGTTGTATTATTTCTTACTGAATCGCGAATTAAATTTTAATGAATTTATATTAATAATTCATATTTTCACATCAAATATTACCCTATTTCATTTTACATGACTGAAAGTGAAATTTTAATATAATGCCTTAATGTCCTCCGTTTACCGAACTAAGTTATGCAAAATTTAACACACAAATTTTCTCCGTGTATGAACTCACGTAATGCGGCCTTATCCGCAAGCGTGCGACCCATATAATGCTCGCACTGTTCAGGCATTTTGTTATCTGGGTCTTGAATGAAGAGGTTAACGCTCTCGAAATATGCCTAATTAATATATTCAATTACAGTTTTTAAATATTTACTTTGAAATTTGATGAACTTTCTTAACAACTTACGTTATAATTAATCATTTTTTCTATACCGGTTATAATTCACAGCCATGAAGATAAAAACTCCTTATTATTGGAAGCACTTTATCCACGTGGATAAAATCTAGGCTCGCTACAAACTTTGTAATAAAGTACAGTCAAACCTCGTTTATCGGGACACTCATTTATCGTGATCTTCACTTATCGGGATCTTGCAACCTCGTTTATCGGGACATCTTGTTCCCCTTCCAACCACCGCTCCTTATACATTAGCACTTGAAGTGGGGTAAGGAGAGAGTGTGGTGAGGAGAGAGTGTGGTGGGAGTAGCGGGAATTTAAAATTCTTTTTGATCATTTGCGATCAAACCTGACATAACCCGTAAATAACAACACAGCAAGGTGTCATGGCAACCCGTCTCAAGGCTGGGGGTAGTAGTGGGAGACCCCTCTGAATCCCGATAAACGAGGTGTTTACATTTCGAGGGCGTCCCGATAAACGAGGTTTGACTGTAGTTACTTATTCTGGTAACACGTCGAATTTAAAGAGTCATTTATCAGTTTCTCACGCAACAGTTCTGCATAAAATTGAAGAGGCGAAAGCGGCGGCAGCTTCATAAAAAAAAGAAAACGCAAAACCGAGTATGCCGATACATAAAAAAAGCTTAAGTAAAATCAAGAAGGAAATTCTTCTGAAAATGTGGAACCCACACCATCTACTTCGCAAGAAGCAGATTCGTCTTCACTTCAGGCTAAAGCCTCTTCCAGTAATGATTCTCCACCGAACTTTTTACCGGAGAATATTAAAGAAATCTTTGGAAATATCTCTGCATTTACAGAGGGTGGAACAAAACACGAAAAATTAACCGATAAAATCTTGTACATGATTTGCAAAGGTTGTGAGCCGTTCAATGTTGTTGACAGGGAGGGATTTTAAAAAGTGTTGGCTTATCCCTGGCGGACCGGCCGAACGCAAACATTACGCTACAGCGTAACGGTAAAGTAATGGTAAAATAATGGTAAAGTAATATGGCATTATAATTGATAAAAGAAACAAAATTAATATGTAAACTGTTGCAATTATAATAAAGCGTTAAAATTTACGTTAAATGGTCATGCCGTCATTGCAACAACTTGCTTTCTCATCGTTCAAAAATAAAAAAACAAAGTGGCTGTCATTCAAGTCAGGCCCCTGCAGACTGGCAACCTACTTGAAGCCCCGTTAACGGGTTGCCAATATGCAGGGGCCCGACTGCAATGACAATCACTATGTTTTTTTTATTTTTTAACGCTGCAAAAGCAACTTGTTGCAATTACGGCATGGCCATTTAACGTAAATTTCAACGTTTTATTATAATTGCAACAGTTTAAATATTAATTTTGTTTCTTTTATCAATTATAATGTCATATTACTTTACGATTACTTTACCATTACTTTACCGTTACGCTGTAGCGTAATGTTTGCGTTCGGCCGGTCCGCCAGGGATATTTCTCCCAATTATAATATCCTCAGCAGAACGACAATGTCTAATCGTCTGGACGCAAAATACAACAAAATTTCTGCAGAATATAGAGAAGCAGTCCTTAGGGAAGTTGAAGACGTGACTCTTACTACCGACATTTGGACTGAAACATTGAACACAAGAAGCTACATTGGAGTGACAGTCCATTATGTTGAAAATTGAAGTCTGACGAGTGGTTCCTTAGGTGTTCGCGAACTAACAACAAGTCACACTAGCGAGAATATTAGGGATGCTCTTCGCGATATATGTAGAGAGTGGGACATTAAAAAAGCAGAATTAGCGCGATTGTTACAGACAATGGCCCTATTGTGATCCGAGGAGTTGATATTTTTATTGGAAACAACTTTTATGTGCCTGTTGTGCTAACACTATTAACTTAATAGCAGAGAAATCAATAGCATCCGTACCGGATTTGCCAGATTTAATCACAAGAGTAAAAGGTATAGTTACATTTTTCAAAGTGTGAGAGCAAGTGACGATCTGCGCCTGAAAACAGATTTAAAGCTGAAGCACATGGTTGCCACTCGATGGAACTCTACCTATTACATGCTCGTGCGCTTTCTTCAACTGCGCTCTTATGTGAGCGAGATTATCATAAACTACCCAAACGCACCTGCAATGTTAAGTGCTAAGGAGATTTCTATTTTAAACCAAATAGTGGCTGTTCTGTGCCCTGTGGAAGTAGCTACGTGAGAGCTGTGTGCACAAAAATATTTGAGAGCCAGTAAAGTCATGCCGTTGATGCATGGAATTGAAAACGAAATTACAGAACTGACTCCAAAGAGCGCAATTGGAGAGAATCTGATTCCAAACATGCTTTCTCAAATTCCCCATCACTTTGGTGAAGTTGAATCAGCTCACATGTTTGCCATTGCTACGCTATTGGATCCAAGATTTAAGATGATCAAATTCAATACATTTGAACGTGGTTCTCGTGCTCTGAGGTACGTGAAGGAAATGCTTGTTGCTAAAACAAACGCTGAAACCACAAAAGAAAATGCTCCTAATCCAGTTTAAGAAGTTAAGGAAACTCAGAGTATGTTAAATTTAATATATGCATTACGCAGAACTGATTTTATTTTTCTTATTTCCATTGAAAGTTCGTTTCGAGCAGTTCTCACTTTGGAGCAGACACAGACTACGCAGGTAAAGGCTAAATGGAATAAAAATCAAGTATTTTCTCATGGCGACGTTCCCTCTTTGCCGGATGAACTGAGTCTTCATTTAAAAGTCCCTTTTATGGAGTTAGAGAACGAACCCATCACACATTGGAACGATATGTCAAATATGTTTCCTAATTAGCGTCAATATAAAGTATTTGAGCGTCGTTGAGACTTATGTACTTTGCGAAAGGTTATTTTCTAAAATGGGCTATATTATGGACGAGAAAAGAAATCGAATGAAAAGGATTAAAGCTGCACAAACAGCTGTTCTTGAATCAAGTCAAAAAAAGCCTATGGCATCGAACTTGAAATATTTCAAGATTGTGTCCAGATTGTGATTCTCTGTGTATGTTTCTTGGTTTAAAGTACTTCATTTGCTTTTATTTAATTTAATCTCTACTTCGTTCTCTTCTTTCATTCATTAACTTTAAAAATAGATTTTCCTATCCTGCATATTTTCATATTTCAATTTTTTAATTCCTCATAACAATGATAGTGTTGAAATCTGATCTTCACATTTTCTTTAGGGAAAAAAAGGCTCGTAAAACATACCAAAGGTGCATTGAAGGTTTGAAGTCTAATATGAAAACTGGATCTCCTAAAGGAATAGATTTCAATGACTAGAATACTGCCGTTGTGTTACAAAGCAGAATTATTGATAGTGCACAAGAATTGTAAGTAATTAATTAGACTCAAAAGCTTACTTATAATTTAGTTTATTTTGATAATAAAAAAGTGATCTTCGTTTTGTTCTACTTACAAAATCTTAAATCACACGTAGTGAGTATTGTTATTTTAATGAAATATGAACGCTTATTAAATTTTTATTTTACGCTTTCTGTTTCAGATACTAATAATTTTCAGCAAATTTAATATGCGTTTATGTTAATGACTTTCCGAGATGGAAATATGGTTTGTAAAGTAATAGACTCTGAAACTCTTATTACTCGACCAAAAAACTTTTTCTACAATATTCCACAAATGGAATTGTGGACCAGCTCCAAATGAAACTTGTACTTTTTTAAATAATAAAAAAAAATCGTTGACAATATCAAATTTTGTGACGCTCATGCGTGTTTTTACAAAAAAAATGTATTGAAAATTATAACATTTAAAAAAATCTATATTTAATAGCCTAAATTATTAATTTGAATTAATTGAGTAAGTAAATTTAGCTTTTTTAATAAAAAAATTAAAATATTGATTATTTATCGATATATTGGTAATTTTGACCGATATATCAGTCGTATCGATATTTTTATGTTCGATATATCAATATCGTAAATATTTTCATTTCGATATTGCATCACTAAACGCGACGAGGATCGGTACAGCGCGGTACAAATGAAAATAGGATGAAGCTCTGGTAATTGCTGTGAACTATACGAACCTGTGTAACAATGGTTTCGCGGAAAATACTTCTGTCATATGAAAAATGAGTACACTTCTCAAACGTGCCATTTCCAACGTCAACTTCACAACCTTCATTTTTTATTTCGCCATTTATTATAAATGGTGAAGTACACGTAAAGTGGACTGGAGGAGCCAAAAACACAATTGAAAGTTGGTGCCAGGATATTGGAAACTTCCCAAGTGATATTGCTATTGCAATTACTATATGCCATGGGCCCATAGAGCCCATCGCTTCTTGAATGCTGTCCAAAGGTCCATTTTTATCTGAAAAATTGAGCAAACTTTTAATTTCAGACTATTTTAAACATCTAAAAACAATTATCCCCGTTGTGATTATTTGTTTCAACATACTTTTAGGTTATCAATTATCACCGCAGACAATTATCTTCGCTTTTTGCTAAGAATTGTTATTATATAATTAAATGTATAGTTTTGGAAATCTGATGAGTTATCCCTGAAATATCACTGGGACAACCTGGGAGATAAATGAGATCGAATGGGATATCCCGGTATATCCTATTGCTGTGAGGGAAGTAACTTACGTAACTGTACGTTACTTTAAGGAATTTGTTAATGATATTTATGGGGTAGAATACGTCAAGTGTTCCGACCAAAAATTATTGTTTTTTCATCATGTTGAAACTTGGCCAAATTATAGTCCTAGTGGACCTATATTAATTCACGAAGCCATAGGTCCATTTATCAACATGTTGTCAATATACAGGGGCCTGAAGTTTTTACTTTCTTCTGTGCTTTTTCACCTTCATGCTAGCGTAATTTTCTTTCAGGATTATCCGCTTGAACTTTTATTGCAGGGTTTTGGAAAGCTCTTTTCATGTACTTTAACCCTTACTTGACACACTTCTGAGGTGCTCTACACAATAGCGACGAAAATTGTTTTAAAAAATAATCTATTGAACATTTTTACTTGAAAATTGTATGAGATAATCTTAAGAACTTACTTTGAAAGAATTTGTAGGTTATATAGCCAAAAATTAAAATTACGTATTAATGAAATAATTATGAAAGTAAGGAAAAATGGTCGTGGTTAAGACTATCATAACAATTTTTTTGTCATTATGAATTGTATGTATATTAAATAATCATAACGTAGTCCCCTCGAGCGTAATAGTATATTATGCACCGAGGCGCATAATGAGGGCCTTTACGCGACGAGCGGCAATGCTTGCAGGACGATCGAAACCGAAGCGAGATAAGTCCTGCGAGCATTGTAAGCGAATCGCGGTAAGACCCGAATAGTGCGCATTGGCGCATATACTGCATTGTTTCCCGACGGTGCATTTACAACTTTTCTTGCGACAAAGTACAGTATCGTGATGTTGTGCATTACGATACAGCGAAGTGTAATGTAAAGAGTGATCTTCCGCTGTATCGTAATGTACAACATTACGATACTGTACGCTGTCGCATAAAAACACGTAAATGCACCGGAGTCACATAAAAATCTTAATTTTACCATGAAATTATTTCCAGCCCATTTTTTCTTCTACATGACTTCAAAGAGTGTAAAAAAACTGTTTTTTGAAAAAGAACCAATTTTAAATATGGGGTTTTCTGCAAAAAGTCAATTTTGATTTTGATTTTCAAACAAGAAATGAAAATTCATAATGAAGAAGAGATTGTGATGCTAATTTTGAAGTACATGAAAAGAGCTTTCCAAAACACAATAAAAAGTCCAATCGGATAATCCTAAAAGAAAAGTTACACTAATGTGAATGTGGAAAAACGCCTGAAAAAGTAAAAAAGTCAGGCCCTTGTATATTCACAAACGGTTGATAAATGAACTTATGGTTTAGTAAAATGATGTAGGTCCACTATAGGACTACGAATTATCGAAGTTTCAACCCGATAAAAAAAATAATGATTTTATGTGGGAACACTTGACGTATTCTGCCCCTTATACTAAATTATATGTCTTGATAACCAATCAGGAGACGAAAAAAATCTTTTACTAAAAAATTGAACAAGAAGAAAACAACTCAAAATATTTCAAAATCGGAGAATATATTCTGCTTTCCATTAGGATATACATTTTTTACATTCAGAAACTGAACAACATTATTCGTATTAAAAAACTTTTTAACATTTGCATATGTTTCAATCCAATTTCTTCTCCAGTTTTCTTATTAAAATTAAAAAGGTATGTTTACGGAGGTTATATAGTAGAGAAAAAACTAGGGCTTCACTGAAGTTGCGACTCAAATGAAAGTTAGTATCTTTTTGAGCTTGAGCTCCAGTAAAAACTGGTAGACACCCAAAAGGGCTTCTTTGCATGCCTAGAAGCTTAAACAAAACAACACGAAGGCGCATGTTCACAAACAAACCGCTTGCCAAGTGGGCTTGGTAAGTTAGGGATCGATTTACAGTTGTGACCGATGACTCAAGACGAAAAGTTTCTTAAATATGAATACGCCTTTATGTTTACAAGTTTTCCACATAACCTGCAAATGATATTTATCAATTCATCATATCTATATTCTAATTGCGATAATATTTTGTACTTTAATTCTCTTCATTAAATTATGCCAGTGACAATTTGATTACATGCGTGCTTATTAAGGTGAAACTTGTGTTATTAACCAAGTAAAATGTCGAATTATGCTAAGCGAAAAATAAGTTCTATTAAAATTGGATTCGTTTAGGTTAGAGTCCAAATAAGAGTCTCTTTTAGAGGTAAAAATAGAGTATAATTTGGAACTCATTTATCATTTTGGGTTCCTTTTCAGCAAGCGGGTTTCCTCTTTGTGGCAATTATTCACGAAATTACTCTGCGCAAATGTGGAAAAAATATTTTTGCCTGTTTTTATCATCATTCAACAGAGCTAATAGCTCGAAAGCACTTTTTTCATTATTATTTCAAAAAATAAAAGTTTTTCAGCTCTTTGTGTGTCCATATTTTCGTTTTTGGGAACGCACCGCGCCATTGATAAGGGGCTTTCTCGGATATGGCGGATTCTTTTAGGATGTTTCTTTCGTGGTTTGATAGAGTTAAGTAATAGTTCGAAAGCACTTTCTTGTTTTTTTTTCTAAATTCAAAAATAACACAGTTACGCAACTTTTTTGGTGTCAAAATGGTTTTGTTGTTAAATTTAAAAATAAAAAAGTTATGCCACTCTTTACGTATTAAAATCAAAATTTTTCGGGATGCGCCGTTCCTTCGACAAAGGTTTTTTCGAAGATGGATACTTCTTTCAGGATGATCGTTTCACGGTTCTATAAAGCCTAACAGCACCTCGACCTATGTTTGCATTTCTTTGTTTAAAATGAATTGCGTGAAAGTTAGACAGTTTTTTGTACCTCCTGTAAAATTCGGGTTTTGGCACTTATGCAGTCTGGCCCTACAGCTCTAATCTTATCATAAAAAAGAGGTTGCGATTATTTCTCGAAAGCTGAAACCACGTTCCTATTGGTTGGATTTGACTTCGAGAATCAATATAAGCGGAGTTTGCGAGAAAGTTATTCATGTGTATTTTTAGGTTAAGAACAGAATTGCCAACTGCGTACTTGCAGAGATTGCGCAATAGATATTCATGTTTTTGATGTGAAACATCTAATGGCGCGGTACGGGGGTAAGATCGCCTCTTGGCGTGGCGACACGTGAGATGGAACGACGCGCTCGGGGCTCGTCGGCTCAATCCGCCTCAGCTAGGCGATCCCCTCTCTCCGCGCGGTGCGCTCACCGCTATACTTGTCCTCAGCTCGGCGTCCCCTCTCACCGCGCGTTGAATCAAAATAATCTGCCTGTATCTTACTCTCGCATAAAAAAAGTGGTTGAAAATTACCGCATTAATCAGTGGACATAAAAATACCAGTGATTAACGTGGTAATTTTACTGCAATAGTTGAAAATTAATGTGATACTTTAAAATCACATGCAGACAGGAAAATTCTCGTAACGTCACTTTCAGACATTGTAATTTTACGTTCCTCTTGCTAAATTCAACTGTCAATGTAAAACGGCGAAGGCATGTTTCATTGCGCATGCGCTAGGTAAAGCTAAATGCACGGGAAAGTAACCTCTACGGCAAATGTCATTTACTACAAGTTTTTCTTTTGGAAAAAGCTATACTTTATATGACGCACAAAACAATCAATGAAAATTAAAGAGAAATCTCGAGACAAAGAGATACGTTACCTCAAAATTGATATAATATTATAACTGTTTAATTGAAGAAGACCATGTATAAACAGTATATTTTCAGCTTGTCTAAAGGACGTTTTTTTCTCTATTTCTAGACCGAATCCATTTCAAATCAGGCAGGTTCTACACTCGATGTTGCAGAATCTCTCAGGGACAAAATATGTTGTTTTTTAGAGGAAATTAGGCTATATCTATTTTTGCGATTTGTGAAAAAAAATTTTTTTACAGAGTTATGCGTATTTGAATTTTTGGCTTTGTTTTGCAAAAAACCCCAATTTTTTCTTTAAACTCGTATAACTTTTGACCTAATTTAGATATTTACTATTTCCTTTCAGATTCTGGTAGAGTTTACCGCCTTATTTCGAAATCCGCGAGAAAATTAAAAAAAAACTTCAAAATTAACCAAATGGCGGCAGTTTTTCTGAAAATGTTAAAAGTCGATTTTCTCAAAAAACCCACACTTATATTTTTTTCAAATTTTTTTTTGAGTTTGTACTATCATAAGGAAAATACCTTGCGAGTTTAATGCGGGCTAAATAACTTTTGTGGGCAGGAGCATTTTTTTCATAAAATCGAATTTTCGCATTTTTCTTGAAAACAACAATAGATACAACAAAATTTTGAGAGAATGGTTTGCACATTCAAAAATATTCTACAAAAAGTTCTCTTACGCATTTATCATATCTTGTACCATTTCCGAGAAAAATGGAAAAAATTCAATTTTCTTAAACAAAAAATTGTCTTCATTCCTGGCTTATGGAAACACCCACCATTTTTGTTAAATATTGCAAAAATATATACGTTCATATGAGGAAAACTCCATGTTAGTTTCACGTGGGCTGAACAATTTTTATCATCAGAAAATTATTTTTCATAAATTCGAATTTGGAAATTTTTTGCTGAAACAATTTAAGTTACAAAATGAATGCCAATACAAGAAATTTTTTGACTGAAAAGTACTACCTGAATTAATATTTTAAAAAAATTGTGGGTATTTCCATAAGCCAGGAATGAAGACAATTTGTTTGTTTTTATTCAGATAAAGTTTTTATACATTGTTGGAGAATATCTGGATAAATGTGAAATATATTTGAATATATTGCAGACAAAAACTTTTCAGTCAAAAAATTTCTTGTATTGGCATTCATTTTGTAACTTAAATTGTTTCAGCAAAAAATTTCCAAATTCGAATTTATGAAAAATAATTTTCTGATCATAAAAATTGTTCAGCCCACGTAAAACTAACATGGAGTTTTCCTCATATGAACGTATATATTTTTTTAATATTTAACAAAAATGGTGGGTATTTCTATAAGCCAGGAATGAAGACAGTTTTTTGTTTATGAAAATTGAATTTTTTCATTTTTCTCGGAAATGGTACAAGATATCATAAATGTGTAAGAGAACTTTTTGTAGAACTTTTTTGAATGTGCACACCATTCTCTCAAAATTTTCTTGTATCTGTTGTTGTTTTCAAGAAAAATGCGAAAATTCGATTTAACGAAAAAAAATTCTCCTGCCCACAAAGGTTATTTAGCCCGCATTAAACTCACAAGGTATTTTCCTTATGATAGTACAAACTCAAAAAAAAATTGGCAAAAAATATAAGTGTGGGTTGTTTGAGAAAATCGACTTTTAACATTTTCAGAAAAACTGCCGCCATTTGGTTAATTTTGAAGATTTTTTTAATTTCCTCGCGGATTTCAAAATAAGGCGGTAAACTCTACCAGAATCTGGATGGAAATAGTGAATATCTAAATTAGGTCAAAAGTTATACGAGTTTAAAGAAAAAATTGGGGTTTTTTTGAAAAACAAAGCCAAAAATTCAAATACGCATAACTCTGTAAAAAAAATTTTTTTCACAAATCGCAAAAATACGTATCGCCTAATTTCCTCTAAAGAACAACATATTTTGTCCCCGAGAGATTCTGCAACATCGAGTGTAGAACCTGCCTGATTTTAAATGGATTCGGTCCATGTATAAACAGTAGTTTCAGCTTGTCTAAAGGACGTTTTTTTCTCTATTTCTACATAAATACCACACTCAAGCAGGAACTTTTTCTACTCACCTTATAGGGTAAGAGCACCAGTTATTGGCACCTTAAGAGGAAATTTAGACTTTAGGAAATAAATAAACACATAAAATATTGAATTCTGAAATAGTGATAATTATACCGGCACTCCAAATTTTATGCAGAATACACTGGAATGTTGAATTATTATTCAAAGTTGAAAAAAACTTGAAAAATTATTAAAAATAAGTATGTAGTCCCAAAATTTTAGTGCTTGGCACTGCTAACCCCAGTTATTGGCACCCCTCGTCACCAGTGATTGGCACTACACTCACATAACCTCTTCAAACTTCTGTAATTGCGTTAAAACATTGATAAAAACAAATTGTGCATCTGAAAATATGAAATAAATTTTCTATTAATAATTCTAAATTTAGTATTTTATAAATTTTGTTTTTGGACAAGTCAACATCTTTGACAGCAGCTATAAAGCCTAGCCATGTCACATATGTGTTCTTTGGCATATGTTTTTCTTTCCTCAGAGATACTCTCTGACGAGCAAACATATGGCAATAAATAAAATAAAAACCATAAATGTTACTAATTTTCTCATTTTCTACTTTAAACTAGAAAAATTAAGAAACTAATTCAAACATGGATACATAAATAAAGTTAAAACAAATCACCCACCGATTAAATAAAAACTTTGCCTATTTATAATAACATGAATTCCTGCGTAACATTTAAAACATTGTACGACAATATTATTAAACACAATATGTATTAAGATAATAAAATTCTATTTATAATTTAAATAAAACCAATATTTACCTATACCTCGAGGCCTAAAAAGAATAATAAATTAAATGAACAGAACTTTGGAGGTTACGATTACCGGTATATACCGGTATTAAAATGACAGCTTCATTTATTATAATTGTTAGCTACTTTTTCGTCTACCTAGTAAAGACTTTTGTTGTTCCGGCACTTTTAACACTTCATTTTATCAGAAATACGTGAAATGGCTCATGTCAACACAAGGTCTTGAGATTACATAACCTCACTTTTTACCGGCGAGGCAGGGGTGCCAATGAATGAAATCATTCCCGAATTGCATGGTCTGGTCATTGGCACTGGGGTGCCAACGACTAGAGACCATACTTTTTGTATTCATTTCCATTGGCACCCCCCTAAAATTAATAAATAAATTATTGCCGAGGTTCATTCCTTATTTTGATTATATTGCAAGTATTTCTTTTCAATATTCACAAAAATTGGAACAGATTTACTTGTTCACAACGTTGTTTGAACAAAATTAAAAAATGTTGTCAGCTAAAAATTTTCTTTAGAAAACCGGATAAATTCTTGGCACCCTAAGAACTGAAGTGAATTCATTATTTTATCACTAAATTTGACATTATTTTGTATGAATTATATATGTCGGTACACGCAGAAATAATGGTAGAATTAAAATAATACCATCAAAATACGATAAATGTTTGCATTTTCTTAAAATTTAACAAAAATGAGAGAGGGTGCCAATAACTGGCGCAGTGCCAACCACTAGTGCTCTTACCCTATACCAAATATCAGTATTAGCTTACGTGCGTAGTTATAGAAAACTCAAAGAATATATTAAATTATTCTATACAAAAAAAAA
>CAKNXH010051163.1:17349-32575 GCA_932178445.1 Andricus quercusramuli | reverse complement strand
GTGTGTGTGTGTGTGTGTGTGTGTGTGTGTGTGTGTGTGTGTGTGTGCTAGCGGACCCGACAGACGTTGTCCTGTACACACGTCTTAAATTTGAAAATTTAGAATTTTTTTGAATAACAGGGGACGCAGTGGACTGAATTGTCGGGAGCAGCGAATCGTTTCGCTGGCCCACCATAGTTTTTGTCTCACAGGGGGTAGTTTTCAGGGGTTGAAGTTGGTTGCATAAATTTGAACGAATTAACACGAAAATAATACGCCCATTTAAAGTTGATTTTGGACAGTGTGGAGGCTGGCGGAATATTTTGCTGGCTCTGCCATAGTGTTTGCCGCATAGAAGGTAGTTTTTAGGGCTTAAAGTTGGTTGCACAAATTTGAACAAATTGAGACGAAAATAATCCGCTCATATAAAGTTGATTTTTGATAATGTCGGGGCCAGCGAAACGTTTCGCTGGCCCCGCCAGTGTTTGCCGCATAGGGGGTAGTTTTTAGGGGTTGTTGTTGGTTGCACAAATTTGAACAAATTAAGGCGAAAATAATCCGCTCATTTAAAGTTGATTTTGCATAATGTCGGGGCTAGCGAAACGTTTCGCTGGCCCCGTCATAGTTTTTTCCGCATAGGGGGTAGTTTTTATGGGTTGAAGTTGGTTGCACAATTTTGAACAAATTAAGACGAACATAATACGCTCATATGAAGTTCATTTTGGATAATGACAGTTTTTTTTTAGAGTTATCAAGTACTTCCGGTGTTGCGCACATTATAATTTTGGTTGAACAAATTTAAAAAAAATTCTGCACTAAGTATTTGGCCCAAAAAAAAGTTGAATTTGCATGATTGGTGGGGCCAGCCAGGCACGGACTGGCCGTCTGGAATTTGGGAGATTTCCCGGTGGGCCGTGAGCATACCCAGGGCCGCATTTAGTACAGGGCCCTCACCGCAGTGCGGAAACAATTGCAAATTTTCCATGCAAACGCTTGTCCATCGGCTCCTACCTCGATGACCTTTTTTTTTAGAAGCCACTCCGGAAAAGGGCCGCTTAGGTACAAAATTCCAGGGCCGCATTGATGTCCCAGTCCGTCCCTGGGGCCAGCGAAATGGTCCTTGCATTTTTGAAAAAAATGTCCAACGCAAAAGTTGTAATATTTTCGGCCCCCGATTGAATGGTGACCTTGGCCTTGACTTTGACCAGGACCTTTACCAGAACATTTTCTTCAAAAGTTCAAGCCAGTCGAGTCATCCTGCTGTAAGTTGTTCCACCTTGCCATGACCTTCCCAGGTCAAATTTCTGATTGGTCAAGGTCATATCTGGACGTAAAATTTTCCGCTCTCTCAGATTAAGAAAGTATTGGAATCGTCCGAGATTGCACATCTCACTTTTTCAAGGTTTATGGTTTCATTTATAGAA
The DNA here is from genome assembly GCA_932178445.1 of Andricus quercusramuli. NCBI lineage: Eukaryota > Metazoa > Arthropoda > Insecta > Hymenoptera > Cynipidae > Andricus > Andricus quercusramuli. The sequence continues at coordinate 31,172 of CAKNXH010051163.1, read as the reverse complement.
AATGCTATGCAAAAATCAAATATTGCAATTTTACGCCAAACGACTACAGATACGTGAAAAAGTTTACTAGAAGAATTTGAGCATTTCAAAATATCTACCATTTTTCTTTCAACCATTTTTTGATAGGACTCGTTTTTTTTTGTTTTTTTCATGCATCAAAAATGAATAAGTCGAAAATTCTAATTTGAAGTCAAACGATGAGAGATACAAAAAAAAGTTTGCAGAGGGAATTGTAGGTTTTTTAAAAGACCTATAATTTTTGTAAATCATTTTTTATAAGACTTGATATTTTGGTTTTATTTATAGGAAATACTATGCAAAAAATCAAAAATTCAAATTTCGAGCCGAACGACGCAAAACAGGGAAAATCTCATTTAGGAATTATATCTTTTGAAAAGTTCTACAAAATTTCTTATAACCAATTTTCATATGGCTTGTCATTTTGGTTTTATTTCTCGAAAACACTGAAAAAAATCGAAAATTCAAGTTTCGAGCCAAATTACGTGAAACACGGGATTTTTTAACCTTTCTTTGATAGGACTTTTCATTTTGATTTTATTAATCGAAAATACTATTGATAAAATCAAAATTTTCAATTTTACGCCAAAAGACAATGAACAAATATTTTATAATTTTTTTTTAGATTTTTATAATATAGTTTTACTCTCTAAATTTGCATATTTGAAAAAAATTATTTTTCATCATGAAAAAATATAATGGTATCAAAGGTTTTAAAATTTAAATATTAAAAATTGAGAGATTACGAGTACCACGGTTACTTTGATACTGCGTCTATTAAAAGGGTTGAGTATAAAAAAGAAAGCAATAAAAATGTCAGCCGAAAGAAAACTTTCATCCTCTATAATGTCTCAAATGTTTGAGTAATTTTTATTTTAAAAATTGTAATAATCCAAGGAAATCAAGCCGCTTTGGATAAAGCACTGCACATCTCTATTTTATACCCTTGCAAACATATTGGGAAAATACACTTTTCTTTAGAATAACGCAAGTTAGATTTTCATTAAATAGGAACAAAAAAACAAATATTTTTTCTCAATTTACTCTGTAGCTGAAACTTATAGTTTTCAAAATCACAATTTTTTAAAATGTTTTTAGCCATACTGAAACACTTTTATAGAAAAAAAACTATGGAAGCAATTTTGTTCTATTTGAATAAAACTTTGAGGGTTTAAGACCTTTAAATTTAAGGGGTAAGACTTTTATAAAATAAATATTTTTTTCATACGGCAACAATGTTATTACTGGAACATGTATAATAATCCAAGTTTAAATAACGAATAATAATTGTTCTTCAAGAAATAATCGATAATTATTATAGATTATTTATTTAATTAAAAAAAAATTGAAAAACTGTCAGAAATACGGTACATTCTACTCCATTGTTTCATTAAGAGTATCTTGAAGAAGAACACGATATTTTCGTATAATATGTTACGAAAAATTTAAGACATTCATTATATTTGCTATTTTTCTTTGTTCTATAACAATCAAATGTATAAAATACATTCATTATACTAAAGCTAACAATTTCCTTCCTTACTTCACATAGGACTGTTATCGAGGAGAAATAACATGATTTAAGGTTTTAAGGGTAACGTATTTGTGATGAGCATGCACATTAGAAATTAACTAGAATCTTAAAAGCGCGCTCCGCGCACGTCCAATTAATTTATATGGTTAAATCACAATCATGGAAACTGGTCTTGAGAATCATATGAAGCCATACAGAGAATCACATATCAAATAAAATGATGTAAAAAAAAATGTGATCCACAAGGTACCCTTTCAGAACGCAGGTTTACTAGTCTTCAAGGGATTGATCTTCTCATACCTTGTGGGCGCTATGATGCATAAATTACAAACAATCAAAGGAAACTTACAAAGATCAATGCCCCGCTCAAGAGCGCTCACACATACTTTGATGATGTTCATAGATGCATCAGTATATAAGTTGTTGATGATGTTCTCAGAGGAGGTAGCACACACCTGGCTGATGTTCTCAGAGTAGGCAGCACACACCCAGTTGATGATCTTAAAGGAGGCATTGCACCCACCTACTATCCGTTCACGATGGGAAGGCCCCTCCAAAACAGCTGTACATTTGGGTAATTTACTCGCAATGCAAAAATCGCACAAAAACACTGCTTATATCATGATGAAGCTTACTTTATTTCCCTTAAAGTTTGAATTTCGGGGAAATACATGGTTTTGAAAATGACTTAGAAAATGTGTGTACTAGTTTTCCCGAATTCCATAATGTAGGCGTAATAAATAGTACAGTAAAGAACGGCCAGATAACAAATAGTAGTAAATCATGGTGGAATGAAGACTTCGTTCCAGGTAGTGTTGTCACTGAAAATAAGGAAATTTCAGATGTAACTAAGAATCTGCTTACTTTGTGCCTAACATTGACTTCGAAACATCACGCTACCGAACCTGCTGTGCAGAAAGTTGTTTCTAAGTCTTACGGTACTTTGAAAATCTGCAAAGACAAATTTTATCATTCTGTGAGTACAAGTAACTTGAGCAAAGAAGATAAAAAGAATGAAATTAAAAATTTTGATGACAGTTTTTTGGAATTTACAGACGCTTTTGATCCTAAGAAGGGGTTGTTGAGGAATACGTACAATAGAAAAATATTTCACCGCGATAATTTAAATTTATTTCTCCCAGTGGAGGAAATTCTTCTCAATGATGGTAGGGAAGAATCGGGATGTCGATTTACTTACGTTCCCATATTGGATACCCTCGGTTTGATGTTAATGGATGAAAAAATTCGTAAATATTGTAAATCAGAAGACTTCTTGTACTTTTTCCTGTAGTAACCGCAGAGCAAGTTCAAGATTTTGAAGACCCAGTATGGAAAATGATCTTACATCTGAGAAAAATTTGCTCCATAGTATGCGCCCCGGCACTAACATACGGTCAGATTGCTCTATTAGAAATTGAAATAGACAGTTACTTGCGTCTAAGACTACAATGCTTTCCTGAAGAAAAATTGATACCGAAACATGAATACCTTCGGCACTACCCCATGCTAATTTCTCACTTTGGTCCTCTAAAACATTCATGGACATTAAGATTTGAGAGTAAACACGGGGAATTCAAAACAGATGTAAGGCATTTCACAAATTTTAAAAATGTCACTCAAACACTTGCGGAAAAACATCAATTGAAGCAGGCGGCTTTTCCGGCGAGCGTCGAGTCCTTTGTGGAAGCAAAAAAAGTTTTGCAATTTATCCCAGATGCGTGTACTGCTGATGTGCGGCATTTAATAAGTCAATATTTTATTGAAGAAAACGTTGATGATAAATATGTCTCAAAGTAAGTAACATTTAGGGGAGTTGAGTATAGAGAGAACATGATTGTTTGCATTGGTAAAAAAGAATTTGGCAATTTCATTATATGTAAAGTACGCTTCATTATTATCAACTCAACATATACGAATATAGCGTTTATAGGAACTAGAAAGGAAATTATTTTCAATTCATATGTCGGTGTATATGAAGATGGTACAAATGAACCTGAAAACGAAGTCCTGTCTTGTTCCCCATTTTCTTCCCTATTATCCCCTGATCCATTCCCTGAATTAACTATTGCCAACGTGACAGTATACCTGCCGAAGTATGCTCCTCTAGATCCAGATATTTAATGCAAATGTGAGTACATTTTTTGTATGGGGATGCAAAAAATGTATAGATTATGTTTTTCTTTATGCGTAAATGAATTATACCAACGCTTGCAATCGTTCACAATTAAGGATGTTCAAGAGCCATTTCAAAACCTTAGATTACAATATTTTTGTTATTTTTTCTACGACAAAAACTTATTTTCATAAAACGCAAGAATCTAAAATAATTTTTAATATCTTGGCAAGCTATCCTTAGATTTTTTGGAGCACATAGAAATGTTATTGCACTCAAAATTTACCCCTTAAAAAATGAGAGGATGTTAGTAATGAAAAATGTCTAGATACTGAATTCATTGATAAGAATTATTTTAGTTTCTTAATGTTTATAAAGCTGAGATTTTGTCCCAGAAAAACTAGAAATATTGAAATCTTACAAGGTTTTTTGCCCCGAGGATCCTCAGGATAATAATCGATATATTTCAAATCTTACACAAGTTATAAAGGGTTATAAAAATTAAAGGATATAAAAATTCTTGAAGATGACAATTTTTTTGAAAAGAGATATAAGCACAATTTACTCTAGATGTTTAGATGGAGCTAAAAATCTGGAGCAAATTTTCTATGATGCAATTGTAACTGCAAAAACATTAAGAACGATTTTTGCGAAAAATATAAAATAAAATAAATCAGATTCCATTTTTTAAGAAAGAAGTTGAAAAATTCAAATTGGCGCTTGATACATTGAGTTTGTTAAACCTCCTCTTTTACTTCTTAATTTCTTGCAATTGAATTCTGAAGCAATTTGTATTATTTCAGATGCATCGCCTGAAAGTGTGGTCCTGTGACCGTTCCAAAAAGTACGCCGTCATTTTTTCGATTGGAGATAACGTATTAAATACCGTTCTGCAAAAAGGGAGTCAAAAATTACAAATTAGAGGCGAAAAATTGGTCGCAGAGGACGATGGAACTATGGTTGAAGATGAAGATGATATTATGCACTACTCGAAAACTGAAAAACCAGTATTGCTGCTTGAAGGGAGTGAGATGTGGTATCCCGCTAATCTTGAAATTATCCAAACAATTACTTCCGATGATTTGGTACAGAGAAGAAATATTCAAAATCCTCCTAATGACGTTAATTCTGAGGTTGAAGAGGCAGAAAAAAACTCTGAAGGGAATGAAGAGAACGAAGTTTTGTCCACGCGGAATGAAGAATCTGCGAATAACGGGGAAATTGCGAATGGCGCGAATAGTCCAAGTGAAGCAATTGCGGCTTTCTTGGAGGCGAAACGGGCAAGCTTCACATCGTGGGCTACATATACAGTTCCCTTTACTCAAATACAAGCAACATATTTAGAAAAATTAAGAAGAGGAATGGCCGACGATGATACCAGAACAAGTGTGGTTCATACGGTTGTTAGTGATATGCGATTTTATAACCGCCCAATTTACGTGCAAGATTGGAGGAGAGTCTCCGCGCAACTAATGAGTGCTTTTTTCGACAGTGGTTACAATGAAATTTGCAGGAAGTTGCAGGAGCATAACAACTATTTAAATAGGGCACCTAAACGACCCAATCTTGTTGCCAACCTGAAAATTCCTATTCTAAAAAGATGATTGAGTCGAAGTCGAAATATCGTAACGCCTTTTCCGCACTTCTAATTCGTCGTGTAGTTATCGATTGTGATTTTCGACAATCGATACTTGCCGTTCGGAAATTCCGGCTCCTCATTTGAATTTGGTTTCATTAAATAATTTTATTTATGTATTATATTATCATTTACTATGATAAACCAATAAATCAGTCATTGACTCTAAGTCGAAAGATCGTAACGCCTTTTCCGCACTTCTGATTCGTCGTGTAGTTATCGATTGTGATTTTCGACAATCGATACTTGCCGTTCGGAAATTCCGCGTCCTCATTTGAATTTGTTTTCTTTAAATAATTTTATTTATGGATAATATTATTATTTACTATGATAAACCAAGAAACAATAATGATATTAGTATGGTTTATCAGTCATATAATTACATGATTTATATTGATGGTTATATTTTGTTAATTATGGTTTCATGGTCCAGTACTACATATGTCGATCCTTTTCCGGTTGTAACAACAGCTGAGCATCAGTGAGATTCCGATAGCGTGTCGAAAATCGAACGGACCTCTTTTTCTAATGTATGGAGATAGAAAGAGAGGTTTGTTCGATTTTCTACTTCGAAACAGCATCTGAGTCCCACTGCAGGACACACAAATTTTCGAAACGTGTCGGCTTTGTTAGTGTAAAGCTTCTTCGAAACGCGTTGCTTTTATCGAGCATGAGAATATGCTCGAGAATATGCTCGAGCTTTATGTGCTTTTAGAATTTAATGAGCATTTTTGAGCATTTTGAATTAGGATTTGAACAATCGTATTTTCTACTTTCAATAATAATAATTACATTGTTTAAATTTCGCGGGAAAATGCATCGCTATAAATTCAACTCAAAACAATAATTTTCTATCAGAAAGACTCATTTTAAACAAATCACACGGATTTCATCTGAAAAAAATAAATTTTCAACAAAAATTAGAACAGTTGAAATGTCAGAAAAATAAATGTTCGACAGAGAAAAAAATTTCAACAAGATATTTTTTTTTCATTGAAACAAATTATTTTTTAACAAAAAACGTAACAATTAAATTTTTAGTTGGGGCAATCAATTTTCAATCAAAAAAATGAATTCTCAACAAAATAATTCAATCTGAAACTAAAAAAGATAAATTTACAAACCAAACATATAATATTCAAAATTTGCAGTTAGAGAAGAATATTTAAAAAAACGAGTTTTCAGTAAAAGTCATTAATTTTTAACTGAAAATATGAATTTTCAAGCGAAAGAAATTAATTTTTAATCACAATGATTAATTTTTGAACAAAAATATTAAATTTTGACCAAATAGTAGACTTTTCAATCCAAAAGATGAATTTTCTATCAACAAAAAAAAACAATTCTCAACGAAATAGTTTTTTTCCAATGAAAGGAATGAATTCTTAAAAAAAAAAAATTCAAGTGATTTTTTAACTAAAATGATGAATTTTCAATTTTAAACATTTAATTTTGAACCAAATACATTGATTTTCAAAAAATAGTTCAATTTTCACCGAAAAAATTAATCTTCAATAAAATTAAAGTAAATTTTAAACAAAATAGTATAATTTTCAACTAAGAAAAAAATGTGCTTTTTTGATAACAAAAAAATTATTTTTTAACGACGTAATTCAATTTTAAGCCAAAAAAGATAAATTTACAAACCAAAAATATAATATTTCAATTTGCAGTTACAGAAGTATATTTAGAAAAAACGAGTTTTCAGCGAAATTAATTAATTTTTAACTAAAAATAAAAATTTTCAAGCGGAAATGGAATAGTTAAATCATGTGTTAAAAAATTAATTTTCATCCAAAAAGAAACAAATTTTCAACCGAAGAAATTAATTTTCAATCACAATGATGAATTTTCAACCGAAAATATGAATTTTTGACCGAACAGTGGATTTTTCAACCCAAAACATAAATTTTCTCTATCAACAAATAAAAAAGAATTTTCAACCAAATAGTTTTCTTTTTAGCCAAAGAAATTAATTCTTTAAAAAATAGATTCATTAAATTTTCTACCGAACAGATAATTTTTCAACGAAAAAGATTACATTTCTATCAAAAAAAGTTAATTTTCCACAAAAAATGGAATAGTTAAAGTAAATTTTCAACTAAAATGATGAATCTTCAATTTAAAAAAATTTAATTTTTAACCAAACACAGGAATTTCAAACTAAAAAGATAAATTTTCCACAAAAAATAAATTAGGATAATTTTCAGTTCCTAAAATAAATTTTCAAACAAAAAAACAAACGAATTGTCAACAAAACTGTTAAATTTTCAACCAAAAAGGTGAAATTTCAACTAATGAGAGTACTCTTTCACCAAAAAAGACGGACTTTCAACAAATAGTTGAATTTTAACCTAAAACAGATAAATTTTCAACTAAAAATAGGATACCTATTTAAATTTCCAGTTAAAATATTAATTTCCAATCAAACTAAAGTAAATTTTCAACGAAATAGTATAATTTTTAACCAAGAGGACTACATTTTTGTCAAAAAGATGAATTATCGACAAAAAATGGAACAGTTATATTTCCAGCTTAAAAAATTAATTCTAAATAAGAAAAATACAAGTTTCAAATCAAAACGATCAATTTTCAACCGATAATATGAATTTTCTTACAAAATAGATGAATTTTTGAACAAAGTACAGGAAGTTTCAAACAAATGTTTTAATTTTTCAAGGAATTTCTAACCAAAAAGATGAATCTTCAACTTAAGAAGATAAATTTTAAACCAAACATGTACGAGTTAAATTTTCAGTTAAAATAATTAAATATCATCTAGGAAACATTATTGTCAACAAAAGAATTAAATTTTCAATACAAGAGGGAGATTTTAACTAAAATGATGAATCATCAACCGAATAAATAAATTTTTAACAAAGTAGTTTCACTTCCAACTAAGCAGTTGAATTTTCTACCAAAAAATATGAATTCTCAACGAAAAACGTGATATATTATATTTCAACCACAAAAAGGATTTTGATTTTATACCAAAAATAGTTTTTAGTATTTTCTATAAAATTTTCTACATGGATTTTATACAAAATGGTTTGAATCCTCAACCAAAACAGATTAATTTTCAACCAAATAGTGGCGATTTTTAACCATAATAATAAAATTAATTTCAACTTCAATTTATCGAAAATTCCCTAAATTTGCCAGGTTTTTCCTGACATTCTCCGACTTTCTGGAATTACCTGACCAGTAGCAACTCTGTAATTTAAAAAAAAGTATATATTCATTTCACTCTAAAATGTTTTTGTAAAAATATATGTATTAATTATGATATATATTTGTTTAAGCAATAAATGCTTTAAATTCTCTTAAATGCTCTATAAATGCTCTGTTTGAGCGTGAATGCTGAGCATACTCTCGGGAGCATTTGCTTAACATAAATTCTTGAGCATTTAAGAACTCTACGCACGTGTCGTTTAAACAAGCGTCTAGGGATACGCCTGCAACTTTCCTTCCTGATTGCGCGCTTGCGCGTGACTGTGGCGCCGATTTCAAAAGCTTGGCTCACCTCCTCTATCGGTGCCCTCGGCTTGCGTCCGGCAGATGTATAAATATATATCACATATTTTATAGAATACATTAATTGCACTTTTCAATCATGAAATGTACGATTATAATAACAGCTTGCATGAAAAAAATGAAATCAATGAAACCTTTCAAAATTCAAATATGATTGACAAGTTTAAAAAAAATACAAAGATAAGATTTTATTTTGATTGAAAATGCAACTCATTGGTTGAAAAGTGAACAGCTTTTTTTTTAATTTACTTTTTCGGAGATGAAAATCAATTTCTTTAACTGAAAATTTATCTGTTAGGCTGAAAATTAACATTTCTTGAAATTTCATATTTTTGGGTAGAAAATTCAAACAATTTAGTAGAAATTCAACTGTTTTCTAGGAGATTCGTTGTTTTTTTTAACGAAAATTAAACTATTCAATGGCATTCACAGGTATTGCTGCGATATTACTTCCTTATAGAAAAACTGTACATAAGACTTTTGGTATGCCAGTTCCTCTGTTCTCCGATTCTGTTTCACGTATAAAAAGCCAATCTGAAGATGCACAATACTTGCGACAAGTTGATGTCTTTATTTGGGACGAAGCTCCAATGGCCCCTAGGTATTCTTTGGAATTGGCAGATCGTACACTACGTGATTTTATGAATGTTGATTTGCCATTTGGTGGGAAAATTATGATTCTAGGAGGAGATTTTAGACAAATACTGCCTGTAAACACTCAAGCAACTCGCAGTGAGTTGGTAAACTTATGAATTAAATTCAGTTCACTTTGGAAAAAATTCTTCTTATTGTCATTGACAGAGAATATGCATACTCTGCCTGGGCAACAAGAATTTGCTAGGTATTTATTGTACGTTGGAAATCAATTCCAGAGTAGTTGAGCTATTAGACAAAAATACAGAACGACTTTATACCAGTGTTGATAATGTTGAAAACTGTGATAATGGGGATATCACCGACGCAATACTGCCGGAATATTTAAACACATTGAATCCACCAAATATTCCACCGCATGAATTAAGATTAAGAAATAATTGCATTGTCATGCTGATTCGTAACCTTAGTATTGACGAAGGTCTTTGTAACGGGACGCGCTTGCAGTTACTAGAGCTTGCAAATAATCTTTTGCGATGTATAATTTTAACAGGTGATAAAGCAGAAGAAATTGTATTCATCCATCGTATCACACTGTACTGTGAAGATGCTTATCCATTTACTTTCAAACGTAGCCAATTTCCAGTAAAATTGGCATTTGCAATGCCTATTAAACAAAAGTCAGGGACAAACTTTCGATAACATAGGAGTAGATCTTCGTAAAGATGTATTTAATCATGGAGAATTGTATGTGGCGTTTTCGCGAGTTCGGTCTGGGCAAGCATTAAGGATTTTCTTAGGAAAACAACGCCAAAGTGATTTGGTTAAAAATTACGTGTTCACAGAATTGTTTAAATAGATTATAGTTTGAATACGATGTACATAGCAATAATATTGAATATATTTAATTATTATTACACTATTTTTTTCATGATTTTTAGGCATATGTACTTTTATAAGCATCTTAAATAATTGAAAAACTTTAATCATCAGATAGAATTTTCAAAACTGTCATTAATCGAAATGAGTAAAACGCGCGCGCTTCAGCGCGCGTACGGTCTCGTAAATTGAAATACAGAAGAGCACTCCAAGCTGTGCAGGGTGGCACAATACAGTGGCAACCTGAAGACATACCGGTCGGAGAAACGGAGGATACCATTATCGAAAAAAGGGACATGTTACAAGCATTTGATTGGACACAGATAAACGAAGTTAATCCTGGAAGTGACATCGAATTACTCCTAAAAGCAACCTACGCCAAAAAAAAAGAAGTTTTTTAAACGATATCGTCCAACCTCCAACTATAAACAAAATATTAAACTTGTGGCCTTGGCTTTTGAAACCAGTTTGCTTGTTCTGGCATTTCCAAGAATTGACAGGTGTCTCATTGGAGAAGTTGAGCTCAAATTTCGAGGACAAAATGCAGAAAATTCTACTGTATGGTCAGCATAAGCTGCATCTAAAGTACAAAGAAAATTTGACAGAAGCTGAAAAACATCACAAATTGTTGGAGGTATTGCAGGTACATTTTAAAGAAAATGAAACGAACCTGGTTTTGCAATCTCATGCAAGTATTTTTTATATCAATACTTTTTCAGACTCATAAACACTTAAATCGCACGCAGACTTAGCAGAGATAAAATTCGATACCCTTTTTTCTCCCTTTTACAACTCAAATTTCTTGTCAATATTTAGTTTTCAAAAACTCATATTCAGTTGCATTCAATTGTACCTCTTTTGAAGCTAAATTGAGAGAGCTTAGTTTATTTTGAAGGTCTTTTCGAAACTTAAAAAACATTTCTTTTTGTTTTGGACAAAACATCCCCCTTTTTATTCAAAACCAAAATCTCGAATTTATATTTTGGATAACTCATATTGCATTATTTTCATTTATATTCTTATGCTTAATTATTTTTCCAGGAAAATGTAACGGAAAACTACCTTGTTGATGTGACATATCCGTGCATTATTTACCGAAGTGAGTATTGAATTTTTCTAATTTTTCTGTAACAGGGTAGCCGCTGGTTGGGGTATAATTTATTTCAAATTCCTTTTTTTAGTGTCATGAGAAATATTTTTTACACGTTCCTAATATTTATCAATAAATTGTGTCCAAAATTACTCGAAACCGTTAAAAGTAGAATTTTGAAAAATTGGTCCTTATCCAGTACTCATTCTCATTTCTTCAAATGGTATCATTAATTATTCATTATTTTTAGCAACGCCAGATGATGATGCAGAAATCAATGAAAATATCTTCAACATACAAGAAACACAACCGAACATGGCCAATCAGGAGAAAAAATACGAATATTTCCTTATATTCGAGGGTCAGGTGGTTTTCCAGGCTGAAAATTTCATCCATGCATTGAAGTTGTTGATTGCTATCTATTTCGTTTATAACAAAACGTATCCAAGAAATTTCGGGTGCACATTGCAATTTCTTCAAATGTATTTTTTAAACATCTCGCCTCCGGACACAATATGTAGAGTAAAAAACAAAACGTGTAAAAACAAGGCCCTTACTTTAAACAAGGCTTTAAAAAAAATAATTCCAAATGATTTTAACAAAATTTAAAAAAATATAATATTAGACTTCTCAGTTAAAACAGGCTGTTTATGGTAGACTTAACTTTTTCCGGCATTTGTGGAATTCAGAAAAAAAAATTTTTTGTTCTTTAGAAAATTTCTTCAAAGAAAAGCAATTTTTTGACTTAAAATTTGATAGCAATTAATATCTGAGAGGACTTTTGCATTCTATGAGAATGCAATTCACAATACTTTAGTGAATTCCGTAATAATATACCTTACTAGCAACAATTCGTCGGAAACAACAGGCGCAATGACGAACATTATTTTATACAGTAAACGAGGTGTAAACTCGTGGACAGTGGTTATTTTCTGTAGGGTTATAATAATCATGAATCAGAATTATTTGGTCGATACGATAAATTCTACATAAATCTGAATTTCTTAATTGTAGATGAGGGTGGTCAATGCGGGATGTTTTAGAATCCAGAATAAGAAAAATTCGTTTTTTTACAACTCAAAATTATCAAAAATGTGAACTACCTTGCCTGACCATTCATTTTAAATGGTTATTGCGTCGAAATATTGTACTAAACTAATTTTCATTCTAATTCTTTGTCCCTTGAAAGGATAAATAAAAAAACATGAGTAATGAATGACAATAAACATGAAAAATAAAAAAACATTTGTAACATTTGGCAGCATTTCTGTTCTTTATTTTTCCTATTTTATTTTGTTCTTTCATTTTGAAAAGATAAAGGGAAGTAAAGTAAGCTTCATCTTGATATAAGGAGTGTTTTTGTGCGATTTTCGCATTGCGAGTAAATTACCAAAATGTACAGCTGTTTTGGAGGGGCCTTCCATCGTGAACGGATAGTAGTCAGTGCTGAGATTTTATGGAGGCCATGGAGGCCCGCCCACCCCACCTTTTTTCCAGTGTATATGAAACTCACCCCCTCCCCTCCTAGTTACCAACGTAGGGCCTCCCCACCTTTTTGGTTACAATCTCAGCCTGCACCTAGTTGATGTACTCAGAGGAGTACTCATTGCACCTAGTTGGTGTACTCAGAGGAGTACTCATTGCATCTAGTTGATGTACTCAGAGGAGTACTCATTGCACCTAGTTGGTGTACTCAGAGGAGTACTCATTGCATCTAGTTGATGTACTCAGAGGAGTACTCATTGCACCTAGTTGATGTACTCAGAGGAGTACTCATTGTACCTAGTTGATGTACTCAGAGGAGTACTCATTGCACCTAGTTGATGTACTCAGAGGAGTACTCATTGCACCTAGTTGATGTACTCAGGGGAGGCATTGCACCTTGTTGTTTAGATAATTAATAATTCTTGTAAATTTAAAACAACATAGGAAACAGTCATCGGGAAAATATTCTTGGTTGACTCCGTAAACAAATTGAGCCTATTCGTTGAAAAACAACCAAACTCTGAATGTGTTTATGAAGATTGTTAAAATAATTAATAATTAGTGTATATTATCAAAGTATCGTAGAAAAAAGTTATTGAAATGACATTCTTCCTTGATTCACTAAACTAATTGATCCTATTCGTTAAAAAATGGCCAAGCTCTTTATTTGTTAATGAAAATTGTTTAAATAATTAATACTTCTTCAAAATGAGCAAAGTATCATACAAAAAGTAATCAGATAGATATTCTTAGTTGATTCTGTAAAAAAAATTGAGCTTCAGCGTTAAAAAATAGCCAAACTCTAAATTTTTGTATGAAAATTGTTTTAATTATTATTAATTCCTGTGAATTTACAAAGCAACATAGAAAAGAGTCATCGGAAAGACATTCTTAGTTGAATCCGTAAACAAATTGTGTCTATTCTTAGTAAAATAGCCAA
>CAKNXH010051163.1:0-17339 GCA_932178445.1 Andricus quercusramuli | reverse complement strand
TTTTGTAAGGCAACATAGAAAGAGTATTAGGAAAGACATTCTCAGTTCACTCCGTAAAAAAATGGTGCCTATTCCTTGAAAACTAACTGAACTCTGATATGTTTATGAAAACTGTTTGATTATTATGAATTACTGTAAATGTGTAAAATATCGTAGAATATAGTTATTGGAAATACATTCTTTGTTGGTTCCGGAAACAAATTAAGCCTATTCTTTATTGTTCATGAAAATTTTGTTAATAATCAATAAATCTTGGAAATTTGTAGAGCATTATAGAAAAAAGTCATCGAAAATATATGCTTAGTTAGTTTTGTAAAAAACTGAGCCTATTTGTTGAAAAATAGCCAAACTCTGAAAATGTTTATAAAAATTATTCAAATAATTAAAAATCATTCTAAATTTGCTAAGTATCGTAGAGAAGAGTTATTGGAATTACATTCTTTCTTGATACCCTGAACTAATTGATCCTATTCGATGAAAAAAGGCCAAGCTGTTAATTTGTTTATGACAATTGTTTAAATAATTAATCATTCTTGCAAATTTTCAAAGCATCATATGTGACCATCTGAATGAAAAGTCACTTTAATTTAATTTGTTCTGACGCAAATTAGTAGATCTGGTCAGTTAGTTTATTTTGATGAAACACAAGTTGACGCCGTAGCAGTCAGACAAGAAATGATGCCTTTGGGGCTGAGGCCCTGTCGGGTCGGTCCTACGATGAAAGAGTACAGTCTACTGCCCTTATCAGTTTAAAGGGAGGGAGTGATATCTATCTATTCTTAGCCTACGAAACTACTCTGTTTTAGAAGAGTCCGTTTATAAAGCTAGAATATTTTTACTTTTTCTTTCTAGCTTTACACCTCCCCTGTTAGAGTGAATTTCTCCTGAAATTCTTTTCATTTTAATAGATTATTTCCTTCTAAACTTGCTAGCTTTATTATCTAACTTACTCTCTAAATCTATCGTAGGCGCGCTGTCTTATACTTAGGTGACAACTTGTGGTATTATTTCGTTTCTTTTTTATCTTATTGGTGGTACAACCAACATTTAATCAGAGGTTTGGAAGAAATTTTTTAATTAATTCGCAAGTATCTCATTTATAAAATGCAAAGTCTTAAATAAGGATTAACGGAGTGCCTAAGTGAGCTAGAATATCCGTTGCCTTTTTTCACGAAGAATGAGTTCGTATAATGATTTGTATTTTATCAAAAACAGTTTCTAAATTATAAAATAAAGCGAAGAAGCTGCTGGTAGTAGAGCTTTAACCTATCAGCATGTACAATGTAATGCTGATTATTGTACAAAATTTCATAATCAGAAGAACGGACGCGTTTGCATATGGTGTAGGGTCCAAGCCATTCAACCTCTAATTTTGTTGCTTCGCTATCATTATGCAATAATACTTCATCTCCTGCTTCGAAAAGAGGATTACTAATGATTATTTTTGCATCCTGTTGCCTTTTTAATCGTTCCTGTGTTTCTGAATGGCAGTTCTTTCTTTTTCCAAATATTCCTCATGTCTCTTTCGCCAAATGTCTGACAAGTCTTGATGGGTTAGCCACGTGGTTGTTGCTAAGGCTGAAGGTAAATTGGCTTTTCTTCCAAACATCATTTCAAATGGCGTTAAACCTGTGATATCGTGGACTGCGGTATTAAATGCTAAGCATATTAGGTTCAAGTTTTGGTTCCATTCCGTCTCATTATCGGCCATGTATGTCTTTAACAAATCTTTAATTGTTCCGTAAGTTCTCTCGAGGGCTCCATTGCTTTGTAGATGGAAAGCAGTTGTTTTGATGTGCTTGATTCTAAGAAGGTTTTCAAATTTCTGAACCATATTCCGATACAAAGTTAGCGCCCTTGTCAATTAAGGAGTGCTTTGGAGAAGAAAATGTGTAAATATAATGATCTAGCAGTTTTGTTAGTATGCTTTCGCTCGTCGTTTTCCATAGTGCTATTAAAATTATATATTTTGTATATATTTTGTGAGCACATCTTGAATGGATAAAATTTATTCGTTTCCACTCGCCGTTTCCGGTAATGGGTCAACTATGTCCATCGCGATCTTCTCATTCGGCTGCGTCGGCATTTCCGGAATGACTGCTTCAACCTTCGGACGAATTCGAGTCAGTTTTTCGCCTTGGCATGCTTGACATTTCTTAACAAAGTCGATTACATCTTTCTCGATATTTCCCCACGATGTTTGTTCGCGTGGTATCTTTATTGTTTTATTTTCGCCAAAGTGGCCAGTGGCCACGTTTCCGTGTGCCTCCCTCAACAGATTTTGTTTCTCTTCTTCACTTAATTTTTTGTCAGGTCGTTCACACAGGAAAAATATGTGTTCTGTGAATTTTGTCTGTAGTAGAAAATTCAACATATCTCCGATGCATGCACGTATCGTAACTTTGATTAAGGGATCTTCCATGTAAAATTTAAGTATGCTCCCGGTTTTGTTTCTGGTGAAATCTTCAATTCTGATGTACAGGAGTTTGACCCATTTTCCTTCGCCATAGTCTGGTAACTGGATTCTTATCAAAGAGATAATATTTTGTTTGCTAATTTTAATCCAATTCTTTCCAGTGGCAACAGGTTTGATTTTTAATTTTTCTAGACAGGCGGTTCCTTTTCCAGATTGCGTAATCGCTTTGAATTTCTTTTTCGTCTGTCGATTTATGATTTTGCAATCTTTCAGAAATTGGTTGGTTATCTTCGCCAGATGATGATGATGTATCAATCTCATCGACTTCTTGGGAGTCATTTACTTGATTGATTTTTGCATTCTCTTCCAATTGTTCTGAGTGATTTTGATCTTGAATAGGGTGCATTCTTGAAAGCGCGTCAGCTGCCGTGTTTTCCTTCCCTTTTTTATACACGATCTTGTATGCACATGCTTCCATCTGAAATCTCCACCTCATCAACCTGGAAGATGGTTCTTTTTCATTAAAAAGCCACGTCAAAGCTTTATGGTCCGTTCGTATAATGAATTTACGTCCGAGAAGATATTGTCGAAACCGCTGAATTTATTTAAATTATAACAAAAAAAGGTTAAAAAATGTTAAAAATGTTAAAAATGTTAAAAATGTTTAAAAGGCTAAAAACAACTTTTATCTACCTGGCCGACACTGAACGAGCCGAAAGGAGAAAAAAAGGAAGTATTGTTTTAGTTTTAAGATAGTTACAAATCTTGTTCAGATATTTCCGCAGTAGATAAGTCCTTCGCGCATACATCGACCGGTGATTGTATTGCATCGGCATTTTCGATAAGGCTAAGTAAGGAAATATTTCGATGAATAGGCTGGCGTCAGTAGGTACGACGTTGGTGCTCCACGTCCTCTATCTCCTCTAATAAACCGACGATCTACTCTGAATTAACCTTGAGGCATTGTTGCAACACGATCCCGCAAGTGAAGGTTTATAAAATATACCAAATATTGCAAAATTAGTAACGCGATTCGCGACACTTACAACCGGCACTCGCAATCAGGACAAACTGGCATTTCACGCCTATAGGGAGAATCTTAGGGTTCACTCAGATTAGACAATCCGTTTAAAACCGCCCCCATCATGTCATCAGAAGATTCTAGAGAAAATTTAAACAGTAAAACCATGTATCCACTATTACTGATCCTGAGTAAATTACAGTTAATCGAGGATGTGCAACGGACCATGAGAGCCGACATGAGGATATTGAACGACGAAAAGTTGAAAAGAGCTAACGAGATGGGAGATCTCGCTAGGATCAGCAATGCCCTTCTAACAGAGGACGAATCCCATCGGGAACATGAATCTTCGGACGAGGAAGCAGCACCTGACCAGCTAAAAGAACCATTTGGCCCGCTCCACTAGCCCCGAATTCCTCGGAAGACGGTCCCGGCGCCTTTGACCAGGCTACCGGGCGCGTCCCCAGGTTGCGGATAGAGGGGCCCTGTACCGAGGGTTTCTGCTGAATACGGTTAAATCGGAATTGTTGTGTAACTTCGTATCCAGTGAGGGGTAGTCAGTAGTGTGGTTGCACACTGGAAGGGGAAGGGTACACAGTAGGGTGGGCCGAATTACACACAAGTTTCCGAATCGAATCGTAATAGCACAGAAAAGTTGCTACTCGTCGCCCTGATCGCAATACATATTTTTTTCTAAATCGGGCCATATCTTCCGGTCGCACATCGCGTTCGAAGTTTCAAAAAATCGTCAAAAATTGAACACGTTTTGGGATTTTTTCTTAGTAAGTTATAGTAATCGAATTTCGTTCAAAATCGGTATTTGACCTCTTCTAAATATCCTTTGACATTGTAAAAAGGAGCCATTTTAAGGTCGTTATTTTCCTCGTGTGAAGTGTGCTGGTGCAATCGGCGAAGGCGTTAAAAGCGTTAAAATATATCATATTCAGAACAGTATTACGTAAATATACCTCAGCCGCAATATGATGGAAGGGGAGGGGAAGGTGAGACTCAGCGAAGGTTGACCAATGGCCAAGCTGGGTGGGCGGCAGTCGGTTCTAGGAATTCGCCTTCTTGCTGCGCGCAACGTGCCAACCAGACAAGTCGAGACGGGTCGAATTTTAGTGTTTTACTGTGCATTTAAGTGTTGATTAGAGAAGGAGTTTGATTGACAATGACAACGAGGAGGCTCGGTCAAAAATTGCATTGTCCTTTATTTGGACCGCCTAAAAGTCTGAACAAACAGATTCTTCCTTCACATGCTGATGTTTTGCTGCACTGCCAGCATGTTAAATATTCTTTAGCCCTGGCTTCGGCCAGTCCAAAACAGGATGTCAGCTTCTCTGTAGTTGCTGATGTCGTTGCTGATGATATAGAGTCCATTTACACTAAGGCATCTTTGCCAACGGTCTCTCGCACGAGAATTATACAACTTATCAAAACTCTTCATGATAAGTATTACTACATACGTAAAAAGTTAAACAGGGACAAAAAATACCTGGAAACACAAAAAGAGTACACACAATACAATTCTGACTGTTAAATAAAGCTTTTTGACAGTCAGAAATGTATTGTGTGTACTCTTTTTGTGTTTCCAGGTATTTTTTGTCCCTGTTTAACTCATTACGGATGTAGTAATACTTATCGTGAAGAGTTTCGATGAGTTGTATATTCTTGTGCGAGAGACCTTTGGCCGAAGCAAGGGCTAAAGAATATCTAACATGCTGGCAGTGTAGCAAAACATCAGCATGTGAAGGAAGAATCTGTTTTTTCAGACTTTTAAGTGGTCCAAATAAAGGACAATTAAATTTCTCACCGACCGTCCTCGACGTCATTGTCAATCAAACTCCTTCTCTGATCAACAATAAAATGCACAATAAAACACTAAAATTCGACACGTCTCGACTTGTCTGTTTGACAAGTTGCGCGCAGTGGTGAGGTGAATTCCTAGAACCGGCTGCCGCCCACCTAGCTTGGCCATTGGTCAACTCTCGCTGAGGCTCACCTCCCCCCTCCCATCCCATCATATTGCGGATCATGTATATTTACGTAATACTGTTCTAAATATAATATATTTTAACGCTTTTAATGCCTTAGCCGATCGCACCAGCACACTTCACACGAGGAAAATAACGACCATAAAATGGCTCCTTTTTACGATATTTTCCCCTCCCCCACCCTTACAGAAGAGGGGGATGAGAATGGGAATGTTTTTTTTAGTCAAAGGATATTTAGAAGAGGTTACATACCGATTTTGAACAAAATTCGATTACTATAACTTACTAAGAAAAAATCACAAAAAGTGTTCAATTTTTGACGATTTTTCGAAACTTTGAACGCGATGTGCGACCGGAAGATATGGTCCGATTTGAAAAAAAAATTATTGCGATCAGGGCGGCGAGTAGCCACTTTTCCGCGGTATTACGATTCGATTCAGAAACTTTCGTGTAATTCGGCCCACCCTAGTGCACAGGTAGCCGTAGAGGAGAAGACGAACTCCCGAAAAAAATTGTCTGCAATAAGGTGTTCGCACAAGAAAATCCGTTGCTGTGCATTGGAGACGTCTCTCGGACGTGCCGTCCGCGCTCGAACTCATAACGTCAACCAATCGCGTGCAACCTGTCGTGCAGCTGCGGTCTGAGCGGTAACGCCCGCAAGTATGTCCCTACTTACACTAGTTCGCAACGCAGTTGAGTAAGTGCTGCGACGGACCGTAGCAGCACGGCAGGTTGCACGCGATTGGTTGGCGTTATGTGTTCGTGCGCGGACGGCACGTCCGTGAGACGTGTCCATCGCCCTACAAGGGATTTCCTTGTGCGGACACCTTTAAAGTCATCATCAGCGGACATTCGGCCTGGGTCAGGTATTATCTGGAAACCGGTACCCTTGTGGCAGGGGTAGTTTGTCGAGCGGACGGTTTTTGGCCACGCGCGACCTACCCATTGTTTTTGATTAGACACAGCGGAGAAAAATCAAAATTGTGTACAATGTTAATTAATTCAATTGTGATAGACTGCATTAGCCTCGCTATATTATTACGAGTAAATAAAAAAAACATTTTAAAAAATTGGTTAATATTTTCTGTTCCAGTTGTTCTTTAGATATCACCTTATTTGTTTACGAAGCCAGACAAACCACATATGTAATAATTGTCAACAATAGTTTCTGATATAATAGCTGCACGAAGTCGAAACACATTTTGAAATGTCGAAAATGCTTTATTTGAATATTCGTTTAATTAAAATATTTCACTGTGATAGTTTCGAAATATACTTGATATTTAGTGAAAATTTGGATTCAAATTTTCAATCCACTCTAGAAAAAGTAGTTTTTGTTATAGAGGTCTTATTTTGTAGAGGAAATGGCTCGAATTTGATATATGGGTAATTGTCAAATTGTAGGCAAATTTCAGCACCTACAGTGGCAATCATATTATAATTAGTAATTAAATATTTCATAACGGAAATTGATCTTATCACATGTAACTATTTTAAATCCAAAAGGGGCACTTATGAAAATAAGAAATAATAATGAATCTATGGGCACGCGCATATAATCAGTCGTACGCTGTTCTATTGTACCGTACGGTAATGATGCGAGAAAAATGTTAAAGTTTAAACTTTTTTATTGTTTATAAAAAAAATAACAAATTTTAATTATCAAAAGTCACCTACTTATGAAAGAAAACACCACCAAGCAAGTAACGGAATTGTTTTCATAAATTTTTTTCACTCCGAAAATGGTTTTTAACACACGTACGGTAATGACGTTTTTGTTGTCAAGATGCACTTTTCAGTTTTAATATCGGATTCACAGAAAAGAGAGTTAATATTTTAAGCTCAATTTTATAAAAACTTGTATTAAACAATACGCCTAATATTTTTGTATTTATTACTCAACTGTAACTACAATATTTTAATAGAAAAACAGACGTACGGTAATGACTTCTGAAATGGAAAAAATTGAGGGACAGATATCAAGGCTTTTAAAATATTATTTATTTGAATTTAAAAAATGTGCATACATTAAATTTATGTTCATGTGAAGTTTACAAACTTGATACGTTAAGCGTTTTTCAGGTTACTGTCTAAACAAACGGAGAAAATCAGTTTATCCTTGTGCAAAGTGAGGTTGGGACGCCGTACGGTAATGACGTTTCGGGTGTTCTTATATTAAATTAAAGTAAATAGGAACAGAAATGAAAAAAAGGAACTGCCCATTCTGTAGAGGATGATAATAAGTGTTTATTAAAATTAAAAAAAAATCGGCACGAGCTTCTAAGTTAATGTTATATTATTGGGACTTCAAGTTTGCCTTCAATTTGACAATTACCCATATAGGGCTTGAATTTGAGCCACCTGGATTTCTAGTCTAGAAAACTAAAACATGTACTAGGTTGGTCACAGTGGGAACCATAGTGGTGGCACTCCCATGTATCGTTTTGAAGACTTGTGTTCAAAATCAGCGCCATCTAGCGGTTCCCCCGGACACTATAAGTAAATAAACCTACAAATCCCTGACAGAAATGGTTTCTAAACTCTGCTTTCCCCAAATTCTCGCAAATATTAAAATTCACTTAATTTCGTGCAAATAAACTTTCAAAATAATCAAAATTCATAAATTTAAAAAAATTGTTCATACGTAAAATATATAATTAAATACTAGAAGTATGATTTGTTGTGATGTAAAGAAATAATTGGCTTTCATTTGAGATTATATTTTAGAATAATATTTCTCATTTCTCTAACGAAGAAATTTTTATAAACGATAAACTTTGCTTGAAGAAAAAACTTCCTAATCTCTCAAAAAGACTTGTATTCATATCCTTTTTAATTTATTTTTTACTGCTTCGAAATATGAAAACAACAAAGTAACCCTTAAAGACGTCTTAAGACGTCCAATGTCAGTACGAAAGATGTCCCGAGAATTTTCCATGGCTTTTAGACGTATTTAGGACATCTTAAGGACATTGGACGTCTTAGAGACGTTGATTGGCCTGACATTCGACTCCTAGGAACGTCCCAAGGACGTTCTTGGGATTTCCATGGTTTTGTGCCCACTGGGAGGTTAACCGAACACATTCAATTTGACACTTCGACTAATTTTCAATTTCAAGATTTCGAAATATTTGAAAATATCATGGTTGCACATGCGCATTTCATTGTGCTGACTCTCAGCGCCACCTAGCGGTTCCCCCGGACACAAAAACATAATGCCTTCAAAACTATACATGGGAGTGCCACCACTAGGGAACTGAACGCACTTAAGTGTAGTGAAAAATAGTGACAGTTTCAGTATTTCAATCGCTTCACAAAAAGTGTGCGACAGAAAAATAAAAAATCGGATATCCTCAGTTCATTCCAGGGAAGTCTTAAATGTCTATTCATTATTTCGGGAATGTAGTTTTTCCAAAAAATGTTGTATGTAGTAGTAAAGTAGGGTTAGTAGAATAGTATTGCTCGGTAGATATGGAGATGCTTTTGTTTAGGGGTTATGCTTTTTGAACATGAACATTTTGTACCGGGTGGAATAGTCTAATTTGAGATACATTGGGTGGCTCGAATTTGATATACCAGAAAATGACAGACATTATTCAGCTTCCTGAATGTTAAAAAAATGGGTTCATATATTCATGTACGTATTTGTGTATATGTCTGGGCTAGTTCAAAATGGATTCGTGTGATCCTAACAATGACGATTGTAGCGTGTATACTAACACTTATTGTCCAATTTGTCTTCCTTTGTATCATCCTAAATAATATTAATAAATATTTTGCTATTGAAAACTTGCTTATTTTTCATGTATTTCGATGTTTTAATAGGTGTATCAAATTAGAGCCACCGATTTTCGAAAAACTCGTTTTTTGGAAAATCTTTATTGAAAAAAAACTTGTTGATGATATGAAAAAATTAATCGAACCATCCGAAAGATTATTAAATAACCTTTCGAATGACCTATTGTTGGTCGAATTTCGGTTCATAAAGTCCCTGCAATCCATCGAAAAAGAGTTGGTACATCAAATTCGAGCCCTTTCCTCTAATTGTTAAATAATCGTTACAAAGCGAGATTAATATTTATTCAAATTTGACCAATATTCCTTCTACCTTATTTATTTACGAATTCAGACGTATCACATACGTTATAATTGTTAATAATGGTTATACATGAAATACCCGCAAGAATTCGAAATAAAGATTAAAATGCCCTATATGAGTTTTCGTCTGATCGAAACATTTCATTGTGATATATGCTAGACAAAACGTAATAATTGTTAACAATACTTTCAGAGAAAATGAATGCGAGATTTAGAAACAGATTTTGAAATTATGAAAATTTTCGTCTAATGAAAACATTTCATGGAGATAGGTAGTTTCGAAATATACTTGAGAAGTAGGAAAAATTTGGATTGAAATTTCAATTCAAAAAATAGAATATAAATTCAAAAATAAGATCCCTATATCAGAAACTACTTTTTCTAGTGGATTGAGAAATTTCAATCCAAATTTTTCCTACTTATCAAGTATATTCCGAAACTATCTCCATGAAATGTTTTCATTAGACGAAAATTCCCATAATTTCAAAATCTGTTTCTAAATCTCGCATTCATGTTCACTGAAAGTATTGCTAACAATTATTACAAAACACTTTTTGTATAGTATATATCCCATAATGAAATGTTTCGATCAGACGAAAACTCATATGGGGCATTTTAATCTTTATTTCAACTTCTTGTGGCTATTTCATGTATAACCATTATTAACAATTGAAGGGACGAATCGAGGAATGGGTTGTGCGCTCGAGCGCTAACAATTGCCGTTACTGCATAGATTGTGTATGAAAAATATTGAAAATTTTACAAACCTACCTCGAAGCTATCTTGTGATATACAAAACGAAATAATGTGCTGCTTGCGCAGATTTATTCGTTAATACCTACGGAACAACTTTCTCACTGGAAGTTCTCTGAGAATCAACGATTTGTACCTTTTTTTTAATGTAAACACGGGCGAACGGGACAAGCGGGAATTGTCGGGAGATTGCATAACGTTCAGGGGCGATCGAGCGCACGTCCCGTTCTTCAATCTGTCCCTTCAATTATAACGTATGTGATATGTCTGGATTCGTAAGTGAATAAGGTAGAAGGAATATTGGTAAAATTTGAATGAATATTGATGATATGAAAAATATGCTTCGTCAAAGTTACCCTACTTTTGAAGACTAACTTCACGGTTTGTAACGATTATCTAACAATTCAAAAATAAGGTCCCTATATAACAAAAACTACGTTTTCTAATGGATTGAGAAATTTCAGTCCAAATTTTCCATACTTATCGAGTATATTTCGAAAAGATCTCCATGAAATTTTTCCCGTAGACGAAAATTTTCGTCATTTCTAAATCTGCTTCGAAATCTCGCATTTATTTTTTCTGAAAGTATTGTTAACAATTATTACTGATATGGTATGCCGCGATGCAGAAAAGAATGAGCTACAACGAGTCCTTGTCAAGTTTCAATAAATATTGATGATATTAAAAGTATGCTTTGTCAAAGTTACCCTACTTTTGAAGACTAATTTGTTCAGTTTTCAACTATTATTTCACAATAAAAAAGTAAGATTTCAATACAAGCCCCTTTTTCTAGTATATTGAGTAATTCAATTTCAACTTTTCACTGGGTATCAAGAATACTTGGAAACCATCCCAATGAAACGTTTCGATTAGACGAAAATTCAAATAGAGCATTTCCAACACTGCAAACTTTGTTTCGACTCCTCGCGGCCACTTTACCTGAACGTATTGCTAAAAATCTGCCCGCTTCGCGGGCACGTTCTCCTCGTGCACGTCTCCCAGCTGTAAATTCCTGTACAGGAACCTCGGAGGATCCTGTACATGTTCCTGTCCACGAACCTGTACAGTGTACAGGTAATCTTGACGGTTCCTGTGCATGAATTTGGCGAAGGAAACTGTGCATGATCCTGCAAAGGAACTTGCACCGACAAGGGAACCTTCGAATTATACTGTACAGAAACGTGTATAGGATCCTTTACAGATAGCCGTCAACAGAACCATTACAGAAAGCCATTGCGAAAACTGATGTCGCTCACAGCTACAAACTTGCCTTCCTTTTATTCCCTTGAAGAACCAACTCACTATCGAGAGAGCCAAGCCACCAGCGAACCCTTGCGGATTAGTTCCTATGCAGGTTCATGTATAGGATCCTGAACATGTTCCTGTACCTGAACCCACAGCTCAATTGACTATATGAAGTAACCTGTACAGGACCATTCAAAGGTTAGCTTGTATACAGGTTCCGTTGCAGGATCATGTACAGTTTCCTTCGCCAAATTCCTTATGCACAGGAACCGTCAAGATTACCTGTACAGGTTCGTGTGCAGTTTCGTGTACAGGAACATGTGCAAGATCCTCCGAGGTTCCTGTACAGGAATTTTCAGCTTGGGCTCGCTTCGCTCGCAAGATAGAGCGCGCCTAGGGCGCGCGTCTGTTGAATCTCGCGCTTCATGCTCGATTATGTATTCACCTCGCGCTACGCGCTCGGAAGTATTTACATCGCGCTTTACTCTCGGTTCCTCTAGATTATTGAACTTCGTGTTCGACTTCGAGGAAAAGAAAAAGTTTATTTGCAAATATTATAAAATTATCAAAACCTCTACATATGAAGTGATTATTAAATTTGTTTTTATTTTCGACTGAAAATGAACTTTATTTACTTCAGATTCTATGGACCTTAAGGAACACATTCTCATCCAGACACTCGCACTGCGCGCTCGATATTTGATTTGAAAATCATTTAAACCTTGCGTTCCACGCTCGGTTCTGTGGACCGTATGATAGAAACAAAAAAGTTTGAGTGCACTTACGGCACGCGATTTGGTCGTCGCGCTTCGCGCTCCGAAATACACTGATCGCGCATTTTGTGCTTTGTGTTATATGTTCTTCATATACAAATTACTAAATTTGTATTTGATTCCAAATGAAGAATAATGATATAATTTAGGCGACAAATTTTATTAGTGAAAATGTTATTTTAGCTTGTGCCGTTTTCCAAAAAAGTTAATTTTTTTCATTTTGAATATATTCTTACAACAAAAATTGATTACAAGTTTGTAAATCTCTTTTGAATGCACAATTTTTGTTCATTCATCTGTTTTCGTACCTTGCATTGTTTTTACAAAAATTTGACTTTTTTTACTGTGAATGTTATTTTCACGAATAAAACAAAAACTACGCATCCTATCGAAACATGATTAATAACAAATTTGTACCCCTTCTTCGAATAAAAAATGTGATCTTTCTCATTTTTTTCGTAGCTTGTGGTATTCGTCTGAAAATTTAATTTTTCTATTTTCAATACTGTTTTTTACGAATAATACAAAAACTACGCGTCATATCAAAAAGTGAATAACAACAAATTTGTAGATCTTTTTCAGGTGCACAATTTTGGTCAATTCGTCTTTTATCGTATCTCACATAGTTTGACAGCAAAATGGAATTTTTTAGTTTTTTATTATTTTTTTGTGCGATAAAAATTTGAATTTTTCAAAAAATTCAAAAAGTTATTATGAAAATATTGTAGGGTGTTCAAAAATCAATGTTTTTCTCCTCCTGGCTTTTTTTCATATAGTGCGCTTTTCGGGTTAAAATGTTCATTTTCGTTTGTTTTTTGAAATTTTGAAAATGCAATAACTCCGGTAATTTTTTTTTTATTTACCAAAAAAGTCATTAGTATGAATTGTTCGAGCTTATGATTACTATGAATAGCCGTACATCGAATTTTTGTATCTTGAAAAAAATGGTCTCAAAAATTTTCAAAATGCTCTAACTTTTCGAATTTTGATCCAAATTAGCTGATTCACGAACTTCTTCTTTCTTTTTAGGCCCTAAAAAAGTGTGCCAAAGCACAATCCAATCTGATTATTTTTTCGAAAGTTATCGTGCCTACAGACTACAGACAGACACCTTCGTGAAAATCGTTTTTTCTTACTCAGGGGGTCTCAAAACGTGGAGATTTGATGGAAACCGACCAAGTCAAATTTTACATAAAAACAATACCTCCTCATTAGAATGAGAATGTGAAAATTATTACTTATATAGTATGCCTGGATTCAGTAAAGAATGAGCTACAACGAGCACTCGTCAAAGTTTGATAAACATTTATTATATTAAAAATATGCTTGATCAAAGTTGCCCTTCTTTTCAAGACAACTTTCTCGGCTTGCAACGATTGTTTCTCACAAATGAAAACATAAGATCCCTATAATAAAAACTATTTCTGTGAATAAGAAATCAGTTAAGATGGTTCGGACATCTTGAAAGAATGAAAGATGAACGACTGACGAAACAAGTATATAAAGGTAAAGTAAATGGCAGAATGCCCAGAGGTAGACCGCCGAAAGAATGGTTAGAATCTGTAAATGAGACATTAATCCGAAGAGACATAAGAAGTCATAGGAACAGAAGAGCTTGCATGAAGAAATGCATGGACGTAAAGGAAGCTAGAGTAGTATGCCAGGACAGAAAAGTGTGGCGACAAATAGTTTATAAACAGAGTGACAATAGAGTGAATGATGCCTGAAACAAAGACCTTGGATACTAATGGGCCCAAGTGGGGAACCATACATAACAATTTTGTGAGGCTCCTCACTTGGGGTGATCGCTAGAGAGATTGATCAGCAACCTGGGTCGGAGCAGTGTTACGGAGTGAACGTGTCATTTGAATAAATAACACGAAAACTCCAGATCAATCTAAAATATCTATACCTAATACATATATACCTATATACCTATCTACCTTATACCATATAACGACCTACTTTACACCTATATACCTATCCCACTACTTTCCAACCGAGCAAGTCACGCCTACCCCGAAAGGGAAATGGCTTAATGGTATAATAATAATAATAATTAAGACATTTTAATCTAAATTCTTGCTATTGAAATTCGATTGCCAAAATAGGAAACTTGGGTTCTTTTTATTTTTCGATTATTTTGTTCAATTTTTATGATAGAAGTGACTTCTAAAAGAATATATTATCCCAATCAGCATTTTAAGAAACATGCAAATTCATTGAACGTCCGAGAAGTATTTTTTCAAATGTCCACATTTTGAGACCGCCTGAACGCGAAAACAGGTTTTTACGAATATGTATGCATGTATGTATGTATGTGAGCACGATTACTTTCGAAAGAATTGACTGAATTTGATAATTCTATAGACGGTTGTTCACAGTATTGAAAAAGACTAAATGACTTTTTTAG
Organism: Andricus quercusramuli; assembly: GCA_932178445.1. Classification (NCBI taxonomy): domain Eukaryota; kingdom Metazoa; phylum Arthropoda; class Insecta; order Hymenoptera; family Cynipidae; genus Andricus; species Andricus quercusramuli. Next base: position 2,626 of record CAKNXH010051163.1, on the reverse strand, counting down.
ATAAAGAACAAATTACCGGAGTTATAGCATTTACACGGAAAAAATTAGTTGTTGAAATTTTGAATGACTGAGTCAACCACTCTAGGATAGGGCTAAACGTATGTCATAAATTGGAAGAATCGTCTTAGAAACTTTGATTGATAAATGTTTAAAAAGTAGAAATAGTTGTCGAAAGTACAAAATAATTTCAATGAAAATGTGAAGACCAGAGAAATAGAGTTCTTGAAACACTGATACACTAATGCTTCGAAGCCAGTCAGTGAAACTTTCGATGACTCCTAACGAGTTTTTAGAAAACAGTGTAGCCAAGTTAAAAAAATATATATTTCGCGGTTATATTTACTATATTGTTATTCACATAGACTCACGCTTGAGTTATATTTATTTTTACAGATACACATGAACCTATGAAAAATCGAAACAAATTTTGCGACGGGATTCGAACTACCTAACACCTATGTCTATGCCGCATCGAACGCAACTTATCCCTAACAAATAGACCCCACGGCTAACTTAACACATTGAATATTTTGCACAAATCCGCGACTCCATTCAGACTTATACATACACCACTTCACCTGAGCGTCACTACGTGTTAACACAAGCATCCAATGTGACTGTACGTTGTGAATATACAGATATGTAGAAGACAGACAATGAATTCTTCGACAACTTATAAATCAGTTATTCGTTTCTGTGCTAGAGTTATTGTATTTCAAATCTTTTGGAATCTGGAGGACTTTTTATGAAAAATTGAATGCTTGTCTAGAACTTTGTCAAAATCGGCTTTATACAAATTCGAAAACTGATGTTCCTAGATTGTTTTCCAATAATTCGATGACTTTTTTCACTTTTTCGATGAAGTCTGCGGTTCTTTAATCGAAATTATACGAGATTCTAAAAAAAAGTGGCCTATCCTAGAATGTTTGACTAGTCAAGTAAAGTTTCGACAACTTATTTTTTCCGTGTACAAAATTCAAATGACAAATGAAAATGAAAATTTTAAGGCAAACAACGCACGATATGATAAAAAGTCAAGGAAAGAAAAACGTTGCTTTTTGAACACCCTATAAGATTGTCATATTATCTTTTTGAATTTTTCTGAAAAATCAAAAATTCAAATGTTGATAGGACAAAAAAAATAATGAAAAATAGAAAATTCCATTTCTCGGTTACACTATACAAGATACTAAAAAATATAGGAAGACAAAAATTGTGCATTTGAAAAAGATCTACAAATTTGTTGATGATCACTTCTTGATAGAACGCGTAGTTTTTTTATAAATTCGTAAAAGACAGCATTGAAAATAAAAAATAAAAATTTGTTGACAAACAACACAAGCTACGAAAAAAAATGATGGGACAAAAGTTGTTCACCCAGAATTATAAATAAATTTTTACTTTATATTGCAATATCTGAATAAGCAATCCCAGGTCGTGGTATATAAATGAATTTAATATACATTTTATAAACTTAATGTTGAAAAGTCCGAACTAAAATAAATAAGAAATAATGATTTTTTAATTTTTAGCAAGTCAAAAACTACCCCCAACAAAGTCAAAATTCGCAAACAGAATTTCAAATGGGCGCCATTTTATCAATTTTCAATATTTTTTATTTGTTTCAGTCCCGACTATAGCCGTACTCGTATATTTTAAGAATCTCTTAGATTTTTTTGCTTCAGATGACCTGGAGCAGCTGAATCATGTCAGCCAAGTGAGGGTGTCATTTCCAGGACACACTTTTTGAAATGCTACAGCGCCCCCTATTATTTCTTTTTTAATTGGTAACCACATTTTTTTTAGTTTGAGATCTGCTTAAAAATACTTGACTTCCATCCAAAAATATTCACAATTGTATTTTTTATGAATTTTTGAAAAACGTCTGAAAAAAGCTCGGTCAAATAGAAATACCCCTGTTAATTATTTAATGACGAACTAGCGTGGGATAGCGAACGCATCTACTATTCTACTCTTATACAATAGGTTATGTAGCTATCAAAAATAATAGAAGCTTGGGATTCCCCGAGTGTAGACTCATTCTTTTTAATACCAACAGGTGGCGGCAGCGTGCATTGCCGTGAAGTAATATATTTTTTGCGTGAAAAAATAATCAAGGACATCTAAGAAACGCAGTTTAGCACACTGCAGTAATGATTTGGTGGGGAATTCAGCATTTCGCGGTTGCTAAACAGACGTGCAAAGTAGCATTTCTTATGCACGTATAACAAAAACACCTTTAAATACCTATTGTCGAATTTAATCCAAAAACTATGTGTCCTTAAAAAAGGTTTCACTGGAAGCCGGATATGAACCGACACCTCGTCTATCCATCAAAGGTGCATCAACCAATTCAGCCATCCCAGCATCTTTTGAACCCAAAAAAGGTTTTGGGTTTTTGTATAAAATTGGCACAGAAGTAGCCTCCGGAAGCTACGACCATGATCGTTCACCGAACGATCGATCCCGACGCAACTGGAGGTGATACGTCGTCCGACTCATCACTCCCCACAACACCAGGAGTTGATCGAGTCGGGAAATCAATGAACAAACACTCAAGGCACTGAAGCTGACGTTAACCCAGCAAACATGGATGTATAACAGATCTGTAACTGTTCTAGAACAC